>JAMZAV010012603.1:0-17769 GCA_024449915.1 Sweltsa coloradensis | reverse complement strand
TGCAGTTTATGGGGGCTTTTTATGGGGGGGCTTTTTTTTATTTCAGTTACTTATGTGGTAGGCGTTATTAGTGGTTATGTCGGTTTTTTATGTTTAGTGTTATGTTTTTGGAGTTATGTGCTTTGTGGCGTTATGTGGCGTTTTGTGGGTTATGTTTCGTTATGGTTATGTGGCGTTATGTGGCGTTATCTTGTTATGTCGTTATGTGTCGTTATGTGGCGTCATGTGGATTTATGTTTCGATTTTGTGGTTATGTCGTTATGTGGCGTTATGTGGCGTTATGTAGCGTTTTGTTGCGTTATGTGGTTATGTCTATGTGGGGTTATGTTGCGTTATGTGGCGTTATGTTGTCACAAAATAGACAAAACAAAGCCCCACTAGTTGAAGCCAAGGGGTCCCCAAAATAGCCTTCCCACAACAAATTAAAAACAATAAAATAAACACAAATCCAAATATTGAAAAACAACAAACAAAAATTCACGGGCCCACTCAAAGTAAAACAGTTGTTGAGAAAAACAATTACCACCTTAGAAGAGTGCGCCGGTCTAGCTCAAGTCAGTAGTCTTGCCAACTGCTGAAGTTTAATTTTTAAGAAAACTGAAATAAAATATTGAGTGGGCCCGGGACAGACAACGAAAGGTTAACACAAATTAACAAAACCAGTTTCCAAAATAACAATTATAATAAATCAAATCAAGTTATGTTACATTTACAATTACAAAAACATGTTATCAAATTCTCAAAAGTTCCCAATAATAAAAGTTATCAATAATAAAAAGTTCTCAATAATAAAAAGTTCTCAATAATAAAAAGTTCTCAGTAAAAAAAAGTTAGCCAGCCTTTTATAAAAGTTCGTTCGTAGATAGCAAGTTTGTTTTTACCGTGTTATCGCGATTCGTAGATTTGTAGATATTGCCCAAAGGTCCGGGGGTCAAGTTCGCCCAGTTCCAATTTCCCAAAATTCTCGCCCAAGTTCTCGCCCACGTTCCAAGTTCCGAAATCCAAAACGATCGAAGTTCCAAATTCTCGCCCAAGTTCCTGGTTGATCCCGCCCTGTCTAAAAGCCCCAACCCGGACGTGATTTTCTCCTCGAGAGACCAAGTAAGTGTGTTTTCTGAAGAATCAGCCTTCTCTGCTCGCGTTCGTTTCGACTGATGATTTTGGACGTAGTCACGGAAATTGAGTGTTGTAATTGGCTTTACCCCTATTACGCCCTGGGCCCCGATTCATGTACATTTTTTATCCCGGTATAAGCAGATTTAGGTGGTATAAGTGCGGTATAACCCCGAAAAACCCAATTCATGAGACTTATCCCGCCTCGCACGGGGATAAGAAAATATTTTAAACAGATGGCGGACATTTTAAAATTTTGCGTCTATGTGTAAAACGAGAAAAGTTGTCCATTACTCTCATAAAAGGAAATCAGAAACCATCCCGGGCCTAGGCCCAGGAAAGTTTGAAAATGTATTCATAATAAACAGTGTTTTGGCCTAAAGTTCCATTTTGGCATAAGGAATAGATAAAATTAATACTAACGTTACCAAAGTTTGACAAGCCCTAGGCCTCTTCTAGACAACCCTAGGCCTGCACGAACTTGTTAGACACACAACCCGACAAATAACTAGTTTTTTGATTACTAAAAGGGCCTAAAGCAGATAAAAAAAAAATAGGATGATAGTCCTAGGCTATTCAAATTTACCGGCAATAATACGATTTTCTTTTCTTTAAAAGATCTCCACGCCAATCTTCGTCACTAAATAAAATGTAAAACAAAAGATGGTGCAAATTTTCAGTGTTCATTTTCTAATTGCTGATTACATGGCTTTTGGAATGCAGTGGAAAAGAACATTTGTTGTGTCTGTTGTTTCATTGGAAATTTTTGATTGGCTGAGAGTTTTCTAGACTTAACCAGGCCTACCTGCCTGGGCCCGCATTATACCGTCCTATACCACCTATACTCGGATAAATGTACATGAATCGGGGCCCAGGTGATTTGGCAGAAGTGGGGGTAGTTTTTTGGTCCCACGGTTCAAAAACGTGACGTATTGCATGATGAAACTCAGATAGTTTATTGATACCAACCATTCAAAAGATGCATACAGTCGACTTGAGACTGTCATTCGGTCCCGGGTATTTATGCACGCACGTGCAAGTTGTGGTTGCGCAAATGTTGATAAAAGTAAAGTTTCCACACTCCACAAGCTATGTGTGACGTCCCCTGGAATGAACCAGAGTTCGGGTGCACTTGCCGATAATGTAGCGCAGTGAACGAGAAAACATTCCATTCCCGCACATAAGATTACGACTTTTGACATGTTTATTTGATTCCTGCACACAGAGTACACGGACATCGATTACGTAATTCACCGAGCTGGCCATGACGACGCGGATACGAAGCACAAAAACCACCTTATTTTTTTATACGCGTGGCTGATAAATTGTCATAACACAATAAAAAGAAATATTAATTGGCTGAAAATAGTTCATATAATTATTTAAATGTAATTAATTATTCAAAATAATTAACAATTTGGGAAAAGGCGGGAACAAATTTATATTTAAATATCTTTGAAATTGTATCATATCAGACCAAAAGGTTACAAGCTTTTCAAGGATGTTGTAACGGGACACTGTACGTTTATGATTAAGAACGCACAAATGTGGAAGGGTAGATGAGCTTGGCCCTTTTTTTAGAACTCATTTCTTTTGAGTGTGTATGCTAATATTCCAGAGGAATGAAATGTGGTAATATAATGCGAGTTTTAACACTAAATATTGTTTTATTGAAAAGCACAAAATGAAACACACTTATGGAAAACTGCCATGGTAAAAATACAACAATACATTTGAAGAAGATGAAAAACATCAGCTTCAAACACTGCCTAATAGAATGTATATAAAAATATACATTTCAAAATACAGTCAAAAAACTTAGATAGATTGTGGCCAAACATTCCGCTCACCTTGAAATACACATTTCAAAAACAAAAAATTCTAATTGCAAGATTTTACATCAACAATAAACTTAGAATCAATAAGTTTACTTGCTATCAAATGGCAAACGAGAAATCTTTACAACTGGTCGTTGTACCACACCGCTTGAAGTTCGTAAAGTAACGGGCCTCACAAGTCCGTCAGAGCCAGGGTGAGTGGAAACGATTCGCCCGAGTTTCCAATGTCCATGTCTCCTGGCTTGTGATTGTCTTGTTTCGATCCACCATTTGGGTCGTTGTTGAAGGCGTGAGAGATATTCCGTTGACCATCGATGCCAGAAGTGTTGAACGAGTTGCTGTAGATGTGCGTTGAGATGCGTTGAAGTGCGTTGAAGTGCGTTGAAATGCGTAGAGTAGCGTTGCGTTGCGTAGAGTAGGGCGTAGCGTAGCGTAGCGTAGCGTTGCGTTGCGTAGCGTTGCGTTGCGTAGCGTAGCGTTGAGTTTGCGTGGCGTAGCATTGCGTCATTCTGCAATTTGCTATGACTCGCATGCACTACACAGTTCCAAACGAGGATTGGAAACCTGACGTATCGGCGACCCCCGATGGTCCCCTGCTACAAATTTAACCAGCACAGTTCCGTCAGTGTACACTGTGCGTAGGTACACTACAGCAGCATATGCAGCTTCAGATGCATCACAGAAGCCAACAAGTTGTAGCATTGTTGGCTGAATCGAATGAATACATCTGTCCAATTTTGATCTCTTCTATAATGAGCAGTTCTTCGCAGTACTTCTTCCAGTCATTGCACACATCCTCTGGAAGAGAATCATCCCATCCGACGTCTAGTCTCCACAATGATTGGAACACGAGTTTTGCTTTGATTGTTACTGGCGAAAGCCACCCTAGAGGATCGAATACCTTGGCAAGGTCAGAAAGGAACGTGCGTATCGTAAAGACATTCCGTCTTGGGATTGGTTTACAGAAAAACAAAACTGGTCAAATGCTGGATGCCACTGAAGACCCAATGTGTTTCACAAATTTTTCCTCGTTGATACTCGGAGGCAAGTTCAACTCTCGCATTGATTCTGGAACCGCTTCAAGAATCTCAGATGCACTTGATAAACATTTGCGAAGCTTGAAACCATCCTTCTTCGTTAGCTGGATGCGTTGGCTTTGAGGTTCAAGAGATTCTTCAATGACATCAGCTCCTGACATCAGATCGTTGACGTAGAAATTCTTCAGTGCAACAGAAGCAGCCTTCGGATACACTTGTTGTTCATCTATCGCCAATTGTTCAAGGCATTTCGTGGCAATGTAAGGAGAACAACTTTCTCCATATGTCACTGTCACTAGTCTAAAATCCTGTATTGGTTCAACAGGAGACTTTATCCACACGATTCTTTGATAAGTAGTTTGAGACTTGTCTACCTGTATCTGGCGATACATTTTGGCGATAGGCCTATCAGCGACCAGAGGAATGATGTGTTTACGAAACCGAATCAATATTGGAACAATTGTGGTCTTGTGGTCTGGGTCCCACCATCAGTTTGTCATTCAATGACACGCCTGAAGTAGTCTTTTGCTGATGCATCGAAAACGACCCGAAGTTTCGTCGTGGAACTACTTTCCTTAATAACGGGATGATGAGGAAATGTAATATACCTCTGTCATGCTTTTTTCAACTGGTCTGCAGGAACAATCTCCATGTGCCCCAATGAAATATATTCCGACATGAATTGGTCGTACTGCTGCTTTTTGTCAGGTTGGTATTTTAAACGTCGCTCAAGGAACAGAGTCGTTGAATTGCCCGATTACGAGATGAACCTAACTCTTGGCTGTATCACGGAATGGAAGATGTACTACAAATCTCCCTGAATCATCTCTTTTAGTTTTATGAGACTTCTCAAGTGTTGTTCACAAAGCTTCTCTTCTGGTGTCAATAAATTAGCAGCAGGCATGTCTTCTAATTCCCAAAACTTTCGAAGAGTGCTATCCAAATCACATTGTACGTGCAACGTTGTAAGAGCTGACTTGGACCTTGTTGACTAATGGGACCTGACAGTACCCATCCAAGTGCAGTCTCTAGAGCGATCGTTTAACCGCTGATACCGGAGCAACGACCAGAACAAAGGAGCATGGAGTACACGTCTGCTCCTAGGAGAACATCTATACATCTGGAACGTTGTATTCTGGGTCAGCCAAAATTAATCCTTAAGATGTGACCAACTTTCCATTATCTTTACATTACTTAAGAATTCCTGTTACCTTAGGTAAAATCAAAGCATTCACACTAAAGATCTCTTCATTCTTCCATGTCGAAGTGAAATTCAATTCCACCATACCGCGACACTTGGCAAAACTATTAGAAGCAAGACCTGATACACACACACATGGGTCGACTGAGCTCGTAACCCAAGTTTCTGAACACAGTTCTCGGTGACAAAACTAGCTTCGGACGCAGAATCCAAAAGAGCTCGTAAAGGCCTCATAACACCTTGTTTGTCTCGCACATTGATGAGAGCAGTTGAATTTGTAACACTGTAGGATGAACTGATTCAGTTGAGTAATGTGATGAGACAGCAGGCTCAGTTGAGGCAACATCTTGTCGGCCATTTGGCATTGGTTCAGTGAATGTAGTAATGTGTGGTGACGTTTGTGGACACCTGTGACATGTAGATGATTTGCAGTCTCTTGAATCATGGTTTGAAAGTAGACAATTAAAACACAAAGAATTGTCTTTCACGAACGAATGACGCTCGAAAACAGTTTCATTCAGAAATTCAGGGCATTTATGTATCCAATGTTTACCCGTACATTTCAAGCATGCCAGGCTCTTCTGGGACACACTGTGATGTGAAAGTAGTCTGATTGTTTGGGTGTTTGGCTTCATACTGCTAGATGAGGGACCCTTGTGATTAGGAGTGCCTGCAATAGCGAGTGCTCGAGCACGGTGCTCAATGAACTCAGGCAATTTTTTGGAAAGTTGGTGGCTCCTTGGATGTTGAGTGACAACTCCCATTGACGTCGAGACTCGCTATCTAACTTATCAGAAGTGTGGAAAACGAGCACCCGAATCCCAATGCTCGACAGGTTGCGCAAGAACTGCCAGTGACCTGGTGCATTCCAAGGTTGTGTCTAACAACTTGCGTAATGCCAAAGATGATTCGTGTTGAGAACAGACTGAGAGAACATGCGCCTTAAACCGTGTTTACAATTTCACGCGTATTTTGGTAGCGTGACGTTAATAGTTCCCAAGCTTCGCTGTAATTACCATCGTCACAGGGAAACGACTGGAGTAGTGATGCAGCTTCCCCTTGCAATGAGCCCTTAAGATACTGAAGCTTCTCAGCCCCCGACAAACGATTATTGTTGTGAACTGCCGCCTCGAAGAGGTCCCTGAACGAAAGCCAGCACTGTAGGTTGCCATCAAAAGTTGGCAAATGTAGCTTCGGTAGTCTCACTTCACTGGGCCTAGGCCTACCTCCATTGATATGTCTGACGTGGTACATGGTACCTGGCGATGTTCAGCTCCTAGGTCCATTAATGTTACCTGAGCATCACTAACCTTTCAAATACTTCGTTGATCTCATCTTCAAATTGAGTGAACTCTTCGTCGGTTGTCGCAATACTCAAATCGTGGAGTAACGTGTGTTTGAGGTCTGCAGAGACACGTTCTACACGTTGCGAATGTACAATAATTGTAGACATTGACTCACCACCATGAATGTTGTTAACGCGTTTTCCAGTCGTGTAACATTTGATTTAACACACGTTTCCTTGCTAGGAGCTCGTCCATCGCAGCAGAGGAAAACAAGAAATATTGCGTCAAAATAACTCACAGAATCACGCTTAATACCCGTGGCGAATTTAGCAAATATCACATAATACCCGGTACAAGCGTTGTTATCGACTTTCCGGAGGACCATAAATGATGCTAATATTCCAGAGGAATGAAATGTGGTAATATAATGCGAGTTAATTCAACTTAATAATGTTTTATTGAAAGACACAAAGATGAAACACACGTATGGAAACTGCCATGGTAAAAATACAACAATACATTTGAAGAAGATGAAAAACATCAGCTTTCAAACACTGCCTAATAGAATGTATAAAAAATATACGTTTCAAAATACAGTCAAACACTTAGATAGATTGTGGCCAAACAGTAAGGTTTGGCTGTATTTTACAAGTTTTTGTTATGTGTGGATCTCATTACTTTTTCAGTTGCATTGCAAAATTATTTGTTAAATATTAAAATGTTATCAAGTCGTTTTAATTGCTATGGTATTACCCAATTAACAATAGAATGAAAAAATATAGTGGTCCAAAGACTTGCTTTTTGTAAACAATGTATGCGATTAATGTCACGTTACTATAGTTACTTGTTGATTGTAGCCTGTATAAGGCTTATTTTAAAACCTTTATTTGGAAGCCTTCCAGCAATTTTTTAAAACTTTTGCTTTCAAAGGGAATTACATCACTATTACCTTAATGTCCATGTAAATATGAACGTTGTAGCCCAACCCGTTTTTGGTCAGAATCGCTGGGCAATTGAAACTGACGAATTAGATAGTAGCCAGTAGTAACTAACATCCTTAAAGTGATTTTGAGCATGTTTCAAGTCACATTTTCACCAAAGGAATGCTCGTACCCCAACCAAATTTGGCATGTGTTGTCGGACACCTAAATCCCCTTGATTTTGATAGTTTTCAAGTTCATATCACGTTTCATGACGGCTGGGGACACCTCGAAATCACCCCCAACTCTGCTTGCTGTATAAGGTACCTGAGTGTGTAGCGCACCGCGGCTTGGCTGCGGCGTCTAAACGGGCACCTAGATAAATTTTAAACTCAAAATCATTTAAAAAAATTGCTTGGCCATTGGATTTGGTTCATTACTGGCAACTCTAAAAAGTCATTGGCCAAGCATCTTTTTTAAGATTCTGAGTTTAAAATTTTGACTTTTTTACCAGAAAAATGGTTTGCTAGGCGCTCGTCAACAGGCAAAATGATCTTACTTCTTTTCAATGCGAAACGAGGGAGAAATAATAAAAAGCTTGGCTCAACTTCTATATCTCACAGCATTCACAGGCGAAGACCTTTGAGGGAGAGCTTGGGTGCCGTTTTTTTTTTTTTTTTTTACAAATTTTTGTATTTGTGGGGGTACACACTTCTCAAAGTAAACAAAGATTACGATATTTCAAAGGTTAATCAACCTCCTGCATCAGGTTTTAAATGACATTTTAAAAAACATGACAACAGAATGGGGCTTTTAAACAAACAAACAATGCCATCTAAACACAAAACAAAATTAACCAAAGAAACATAATAATAAATGTGGCTGTAGTTGTTATTAAAAAAACAGTAAAAGAAATTATAAAATTCACAAAACAAGAAAGAAGAAGAAGAAACATTATGGCTATGAGTAACAGAAACTTTTCCAAATTCCAGGAAAATCAATTCTATGCGCACTTACTAGGAAAACGCTCAAGTCCCGCCGCGTGTTGATGGATGAGCTTTTTTTAAAGTTTTTAGTCTGCGTGGGATATCTTTACTTTTGCGAGTGCTTTGTTGCTTTGTTTTGCTTCCCACGCATTGTAGGTGATTGTTGTCAATTTTTCTATTGTTACTTGTCAATTTGTTATTATTTACCGTTAAAAACTTATATTAAAAGCTTTATTTCTATGGATTCTGGGTAACTTTGTCAACTTTTTCTTTCAAAAGGTACTTTATCACCATAACCTTAATGTCCATGTATAATATGAACGTTGTAGCCCCACCCGTTTGGTCAGAATTGGCCCAAATGGCACGAAAATATCGCATACAAATCAAAAAACTTATATTAAAAGCTTTATTTCTATGAATTCCGGCTAACTTTTTCAACTTTTTTCTTTCAAAAGGTACTACATCACCATAACCTTAATGTCCATGTATAATATGAACGTTGTAACCCCACCCGTTTTGGTCAGAATCGGCCCAAATGTCACGAAAATATCGCACTAAAAATCGAAAAAAAATCGTAAAAGTACGATATTCATGAGAAACATTTTTTCGATTGTACCCAAAAACAATACACCTCTAGTTCAGAGATTTCGAAGGTCCCCTCAAATTTTCATCAAGATCGGATATGCCGTTTGCCTGGTAGAGAGTTAACAAACAGACAGAAAAACAAACAAACAAAAAAAACAAAACAAAAAAAAAAAACACCCGAGCTAAATTTTTTGGGGGTCAGTGAAATTGAAGTCTTCGCTTCGCTCATCCAATTATATTATAAGTAACATTGTGAAGTTACTACTCCTTCCACTTAATTATGCAACAATTACAATAAATTAATTAGAGCAATTAATTATCTAAAAATGCAAATCTTGAATCAAAATCACAACAATAGCCAAAAATCAACATACACAAACACAAACCTGTTTCTACTTGCGCCCTGCCTCAGCTTGCCAGTCGGTTTCTCTCACGAGATGTCCAAAGTAAAAAATCAAACCTAAACGAACTTACAGGCCTAGTGAATAGGATCAGTGGTTTTTTGCTAGCTACTCAAATCATTCAACGTCAATCAATATCCATTGATAGTTGTGGTATATTGTAAAATGTAAAGGATACCCCATTACCCCGTTCATAAAGAAACTAACACGTTACCACAGGTTGTTTTAAAACGGGCTTTTACCTACCTATTCAAGATCTGAGTTCTTAATTACCCCTGGGGGTTTATTCTTTCGTAATTTTAATTAATAAAAAAAATAAAAAACCCCTCAAAATTTTTACTTTCTAATTAATCTTGCCAAAACAATTAGCGGCAATTACCAAAAGTGTTAGTACTCATCTTTGATTAATTTAATCCAATTTGTCAGGCGTGACTGTCCGTGTTTTACGTTGACACTCGATGTGGGAATACGCCCGTCTTGAGGTGGAACGAAAATCAGGAATTCACTTATCAATTAATGTTTTACCCCATCAAGTTGCCACATTAATTAGAACTATAACAAGAAGACCCAAACACTTGTGGGGGGGGGGGGGCCTCTTCCCCTGTCGGCCATTTTTTGCGGACCTCTACTGCCTCTTGGGACACGCCCATAGTATTGTTGCCCTCTGGTACCATCACTTGTGTCTCGATATGTTGGCCGATTAGAATGTCCGTGTTATCGCAATTTATTAACGGTTTTTGACTTAGCGGAACCATGGTCACGCTTTCGTCCTAATTAAATTTTGTATCGAATCACATCCGTTGTGATTGGCACTCCCCTTCCCGATAAGTGGACTCTCAGATTAGCCGGACGATTCGCGACGTGATTGCTTGGTGAGAATCTAAATGACTGCCGTGTTTTTGGGTCCTCTCTCGCGATTTTAAAAAAAACCCACCGTCGGGTTTACTAAGAAGATCAACCCTTTTCAAACTGGTTTTCGTTGGATTTTAGTCTTCAACCCCTTTGGTTTTGAGTCAGCTGTGGGCTTCTCTTAGATTTGTCACACTTTCTTCTAGAACGTTTGATGCGTCGAGGGGCCTCATCAACCCCTGAGCCACGTTTTCCTTCTGGATGGTTCTTCCCCCTTATCTCAGTCGCTGAGGCGTCCCTAATCCCGATGATAAACTGGTACTTTTCGCATTTGGTTAATTGCTCTAAAGTGTTCGTACATTTCGTTATCAAAATACTCGTCATTTCACTTAACTTGCCACGAGCACCTGTTTTTTAGTAAATTCTCAAGTCTACGCCCTGTTTAGACAAAGTTATTCACTTCATTGCTCCATATGCAAATACCACTAATTGTTGAGAATAATATTGACATTTGATCATCCCAATATGATCCTTGTGGCCTATCACACCACCTTGGCTAGTTTTATCCTCTTCACATCATTAATTAACGGGAGTAATTAATTAAAACATATTAATTACATATTAATCAGCTTGATTAATCTCTTGAATTTACATAATTAGATAGCAGGGTACAATTGTGCTACAACATACATCAATGCAGCCTCGTTTATAAGTTTACGTTTGTGAGGATTGGCTTCATGAAGGATTATGAATGAGTTGTTCCAATCCCATAACAGTGATTGTCATAAACATGCTCTGCTAATCTAGAGGAACTACTTTATGCTGCGTAACGTTGTTCTTATGCTCCTTCAGCCTAACCTCAAGAGGTCTCTTGGTCTCTCCAATGTACGCGGCGCCATGCACATTGACAAGGTATTGAGTAAACAGCATTCTTGGACAATTGAGATTCGTTATTGGGTTAAGTAACTGTTAATATACTTCTTAGGGTACTAGGTGATTGAAAAACAGTACGAATCCCAGAAGGAGATAGAAGACGTCTGATTTTTTTCGGACGAATTCGGAATAGTAATCAAGAACTACTATTTTCAGAACTTGCGGTGGAACGGAAGCTTGACTGTTTTCTTGCAACACAACAGCTGTTGAAGCTGATTTCATCACTTTCTGTGAACACTTGACTTGGATAACCATTTTTCACAAATTCTTCATTTTTGTTTTGTGAAATTTTATAATTTCTTTTACTTTTTTTTTAATAACAACTTTAACCACATTTTTTTTTATGTTTCTTTGGTTCATTTTGTTTTATTTAATTGGCATTGTTTTGTTAGTTTTAAAGCCCATTCTGTTTAGTGCGATCAAGGTGTCTTCTGAAACACAACTATAGTGCAAAATGTGATACCAGCATAAAAATTTGCAATTATGTAGATTTTGTATTGAGAAATTTGAAAATAACTGGCTCCACGATGGGGTCTTATTATTTAACTATTAATTAATTAATTAATATTAATTGGTTAATTATGTGACACGAATTCCAAAATGGCAATAAATTAGTCATGTTTGGTATTTATTAAGAGCATTTTCACATGCATAAAGAAAAAAAATAAATTGAAAAAATATATTGAAATAAACATAAGTTTATAGTTAAATATGTTGATTTTGCTGATTTTTTAGTTTTTTGAACCAAAAGATTAACGTTAAAGTAAAATTTCTTCAAACCAATGGTATCACAGTGTTCACAAAAGAGCTGGTAACTATAATTAATGTATCATTTTTTCAATTTTCAATAATAGTAATTACAATATATTTAACACAAATAACAATATGGCGTAAATATGTCTAACTATGGTACAAAATATGATACCAACTTAAAAATTTAGCAATCTTAAAGCTTTTTAATGAGAAATTCGAAAATAACTGGCTCCAAGCTGGGTGTTAGTATTTTACTATTAATTGATTAATTAACATTAATTTGTTTATTAAGTCCTAAATTTTCAAAGTGAAGAAAAATTTGTGGTGTTTGGTATCAATTGAAAGCATTTTTAACCAACATTAAGAAAAAAAATACATTAAAAAAAATATATTGAAATATATACATGTTATAGTTAAATATGTTGATTTTTGATTTTTTAGTTTTTGAACCAAAAGATCAACTTTAAAGTAAAATTTCTTCTAACCAATGATAACACAGTGTTCACAAAAAACTGGTTACTATAATTACTGTATCATTTTTCAATTTTCTATAATAGTAACTACAATATAGTTTACACAAATTAACAAATTTTATTTTATGAAAAGTTACAGAACATGTTGTGTGACGAAGCAAAATGCATTATTTGACTTGTTTATATCAACTTTAAAGATTTTGTAATAAGAATTTCGAAAATCACTGGCTCCAGGCAGAGTTTTGAGTATTAATGATGAATGGATTAATGAAATTTATTACTTAATTGTGCCCAAAAATATTAAATTGAAGGTAAATTTTGTCATGTTTGGTATCAAATGAAAGCATTTGCCCACCAACATTAAGAAAAAAATACATTGAAAAAATATTTTGAAATATATATTTATGTTATAGTTAAAATATGTTGATTTTGTGATTTTTAGTTTTTGAACCAAAAGATCAATTTTAAAGTAAAATTTATTCTTACCAATGATAACTTAGTGTTAACAAAGAGCTGGCAACTATAATTAACAATTTATCAATGTTCAATTTTCAAAAATAGTAATTACAATAAATTTTACACAAATTAACAAATTTTCTTTTAAATTTAAAAGTTACAGAAACACACGTTATTGTTGTGTGACGTAGCAAATGCATCATTTGACTTGTTGATATCAATCTTAAAGATTTTTTTTATAAGAATTTCGAAAATCACTGGCTCCAGACTGAGTTTTGAGTATATAACTATGAATTGATTAATTAATTAAATACGCAATTGTGTCCAAAAATATTAAAATGAAGATAAATTTGTCATGTTTGGAATCAAATGAAAGTATTTGTCACCAACAAGCACCAACAACCAACAAGCACCAGAGCTATTTTTCTCTGGTGAAGCGAAATTGAAGTAGTCGTTTGGCACATGCAACTATCCCCCGCGTGATGATAGTTCTAGATACCACTATATAATAGCGAATGTAGACGCTTAATACTCAAAACTCAGCCTGGAGCCAGTGATTTTCGAAATTCTTATTACAAAATCTTTAAGATTGATATAAACAAGTCAAATGATGCATTTCGCTACGTCACACAACATGTTTCTGTAACTTTTCAATTCAAGAAAATTTGTTAATTTGAGTAAAATATATTGTAATTACTATTATAGAAAATTGAAAAATGATACAGTAATTATAGTAACCAGTTCTTTTGTGAACACTGTGTTATCATTGGTTATAAGAAAAATTTTACTTTAAAGTTGATCTTTTGGTTCAAAAACTAAAAAATCACAAAATCAACAATATTTAACTATAACATGTATATATTTCAATATATTTTTTCAATGTATTTTTTTTCTTAATGTTGGTAAAAAATGCTTTCAATTGATGCCAAACACCACAAATTTTTCTTCACTTTGAAAATTTAGGACTTAATTAACTAATTAATGTTAATTAATCAATTAATAGTTAAATACTAAACACTTAGCTTGGAGCCAGTTATTTTCGAATTTCTCATTACAAAAGCTTTAAGATTGCTAAATTTTTAAGTTGGTATCATATTTTGTACCATAGTTAGACATATTTACGCCATATTGTTATTTGTGTTAAATATATTGTAATTACTATTATTGAAAATTGAAAAATGATAATTAACTATAGTTACCAGCTCTTTTGTGAACACTGTGATATCATTGGTTTGAAGAAATTTTTACTTAAACGTTGATCTTTTGGTTCAAAACTAAAAAATCAGCAGAATCAACATCTTTAACTTAAAGTTATGTATATTTCAATATATTTTTTCAATGTATTTTTTTCTTTTATACAGGTGAAAAATGCTCGTTAATAAATACCAAACATGACTAATTTATTGCCACTTTGAAATTCGTGTCACATAATTAACCAATTAATATTAATTAATTAATTAATAGTTAAATAATAAGACCCCATCGTGGAGCCAGTTATTTTCAAATTTCTCATTACAAAATCTACATAATTGCAAATTTTTATGCTGGTATCACATTTTGCACTATAGTTTAGTAATCTTTACTCCACTAGTTGTCATGTTTTTCAACTGTCATTAAAAACCTGATGAAGGAGATTGATTAACCTTTGAAATATCGTAATCTTTGTTTATTTTGAGTAGTGTATAGTATTAGCAGCAAAGATTAGCTAACAAGTCTACATTCAATGTGGATGTTTACTCGTATTTCTGGTTGGGAAAACATAATTACTACGTAGTCATGTTTACACATACAAAAACTTGTAAAAATACAGCCAAACCTTACACACTCAAAAGAAATAAGATCTAAAAATAAGGGCCAAGCACTCATCTACCCTTCTACATTTGGCGCATTCTTAATGCATAAACCGTACAGTGTCCCGTAACAAAATCATTGAAAAGCTTGGCAAAAAGAATACTAAGTCTAATCTCTCAACAAATTATTTGCAATTATTATTAATTACAAAATAGTACATCCAAATTCTTTTTTCTAATTAGTTTAAACGTAATGTTCATGCAAATGCAAAAAAAAGTTTATGAATTAAGAATGCGCAAATGTGGAAAGGTAGATGAGCTAGGCCCTTTTTTAAAATCTAATTTCTTTTGAGTGTTAAGGTTTGGCTTTATTTTTACAAGATTTGTTATGTGTAGGATCTCAATACTTTTTCAAGTTCCATTGCAAAATTATTTGTTAAAATATGATAATTTTATCAAAATCGATTAATTTCTATAGTATTACCAATTAACAATAGAATGTAAAATATCTAGTGGTCCAAAGCCCTGCTTGTTGTAAACAATATAGGCAGATCATTGTCAAGTAACTATAGTTACTTGTTGATTGTATGCCTGTATAAGGCTTTAATTAAAACCTTTATTTGGAAGCCTTCCAGTAAACTTTTTCAATTTTTTCTTTCAAAAGGAACTACATCACTTTAACCTAAATGCCCATGTAAAATGTGAACGTTGTTGCCCCACCCGTTTGGTCAGAATCGCTGGGCAATTGAGACTGACGAATTAGACAGTGTCAGTAGCTAACAGTCAGAAGTTAGTAGTAGTAGTAGTAACCCCCAAATACAAAAATTTGTTTTAAAAAAAACCGGCAGCAAAGCTCTCCTTCAAAAGTCTTCGGCTGTGAAGGTTGTGAGATATAGAAGTTGAGCCAAGCATTTCATTTCTTTCTCCCTAGTTTTTGCATTGAAAAGAAGTAAGATCATTCCGCCTGTTGTTACATTACATGTTTGACAAGCCTAGCCAACCCTAGGCCAGCACAACCTTGTTCTGACACACTTCCCGCACAAATAACTAGTTTTGATTAACTAAAAGCCTAATGCAGATAAACAATAGTATGATTGTCCACCTAGGCCATACAAAAATGTACGGAAATAATATACCTATTCTTTTCTTTCGATGATCTCACGCAAAACTCCTGTCACGATATAAAAACGAAAACAAAAACTGTGCAAATTTTCAATGTTCTTTTGATAATTTGTTGATTTACAATGGCTTTGTGATGCAGTGAAAAGGTGTTACAATAACATTAGTTGTGCGCTTAGTTGTAGCATGGGAATTTTAATTGGATGTGGAAGCCTATCTAGGTGCCCGTTAGGGCGCCGCAGCCAAGCCGCGGTGCGCTACACACTCAAGCACCTTATACACCAAGCAGAGTTGGGGTGATTTTCGAGTGTGTTTTTACCCAGCCGTCATGTAACGTGATGTGAAACTTGAAAACTATCACAAATCGAGGGGAATTTAGGTACCTGACAACACATGCCAAATTTTATTGGGGTCAAACGACCATTCCTTCTTGGTGAAAAAATGGCTTGAAACATGCTCAAAATCACTTTAAGGATGTTAGCTACTCCTACTGCTACTACTGCTACTTACATCTAATACGTCGGCCCGCGATTCTGACCAGACGGGTGGGGCTACAATGTTCATATTTTTACATGGACATTAAGGTTATAGAATGATAGTATCTTTTGAAAAAAAAAGTTGAAAAAGTTTGTTGGAAGGCTTCCAAATAAAGGTTTTAAAATAAGCCTTAAACACTTGCATATAATCAACAAGTAAACCATAGTTACTTGGACACTTGTTGACGGTATTATAAGCAAGTTAAGCGGGAAAGTGCGATACGTAAACCAAATGGCGGACATTTAAAATTTTTCTTCTTTGTGTGGAAACGAGAAAAAGGTGTCATTATACTCTCATAAAACAAATCAGAAACCGTCCCCTGGCCTAGGCCCAGATGTAGAAAAATTATTTATAATACCAACAGTGTAGGTCTAAAGTTTCCATTAGGCTATAGGACTAAGATAAATAAATACTTTACACTACATGTTGACAAGCCCTAGGCCTTTCTTAGCCAACCCTAGGCCAGCACTTCCTTGTTTGACACACTTCCCGCACAAATAACTAGTTTTGATTACTACAAGCCTAATGCAGATAAACAATGGTATGATAGTCCCTAGGCTATTCCAAAATTTACGGACAATAATAAGCTTTTTCTTTACTTTTAATAACCTCACGCAATCTCCTGTCACTTTTAATAAAAAGTAAAACAAAAGATGGTGAAAATTTTCAATATTCTTCTGATTATCTGATGATTTTTACAGGCTGTGGGTCAAGGCCGTCTAGATATATCGCTTCCCTCGTGTGGTGCAGTGAAATAGGTGTAAAATTACATTAGTTGTGCGTTTGTTTGTTACATGGGAAAGTTTTAATAGGATGTGAGTTGCCTAGACTTAACCAGTCCTTATACCGTCGTTATACCATGGTTTATACCACCTATACCCAGGATGTACATGAATCCGGGCCTAGATATTTTTACATCCTATTGTTATTGCTAATACCATAAAATTAATCACTTTGATAAAAATATTATATTTTACAAATAATTTTGTAATGGAACTTGAAAAATAATAAGATCACACACAAACAAAAACTTGTAGAAATACAGCCAAACCTTACACACTCAAAAGGAATGAGATCTAAAAAAAAGGGCCAAGCTCATCTACCCTTCCACATTTGCGCATTCTTAATTCATAAACGTACAGTGTCCCATAACAGCATCCTCGAAAAGCTTGGCAAAATAGAATTTGCATGTTTACGTTTAAATTAATTACAAAAAAAAGAACTTGGATAAACTACTACGTTAAATTAATAATCGCAAATTCTATTTTGCCAAGCTTTTCGAGGATGCTGTTATGGGACACTGTACGTTTATGAATTAAGTGCGCAAATGTGGAAGGGTAGATGAGCTGGCCTTTTTTAACTCACCTTTTGAGTGTGTAAGTTGGCTGTATTTCTAATTTGTTATGTGTGTAGACTTAACCACTAACCAGTCTATACCGCGTTTATACTGGTTACCACCTTACCCAGGATTTTCCTGAATTTCCGGTCCTAG
>JAMZAV010012602.1:0-17785 GCA_024449915.1 Sweltsa coloradensis | reverse complement strand
TCGACACAGACCTATTTCAAGTTAATATAATATATTCCAAATTCCCTGCGAGAAAGCTGGTTGCTTGGAACACAACACAACACGGGGCCCCACTTCCTTCTTGATCCTGGCTCGCCTCGTAGGGTTGCCGTAGGGTTGCCATTTCTCCGGACAGTCCTGATTTTGATGCCTTTGTCCGGAAAGAGGAATTGCCTCATTCCGGACGGCACTTTGTCCGGAATTTGTGAAAAAAGTCATATTTGTACTACATTTTATTGAATTTTAGAGTATTGCAGTGAATTAGTGTTTTTTTCTCTCTAAAAGTTGGTACATCAGTTGGTTTGGTAATTTGGAATAAAAGTTAGTTTCTTTCATGTAGCCGCCTTTTCGTAGTCCTACTCCTAGCTAGTCGTGCTCGTGACCTCTATGCTCGTGACTGCCCTGTCCCACTACCCCTCCCTAACCCCTTTGTATTGTATGCGCACTTGGCGAGGCGCAGGCACTACAACATGAGATTTCAGTTTAGTATTAGTCCAATTGTTTAGCCACCGTGGCCAGACGTGTCGGCACTGAACGTACAGTGAGCGATTTTCCTGTGCTTTCTGTCGGATTGTTGCATCGTGAAATGGAACTGGTAGGCAATTCGCCTCCCAAAAAGAAGAATTAAAACTTGGATATATCCAAGTCATTGAATCTTTAAATTACGTATCCGGCTGTTTTGAAGGTTAAAAGAGTCCAAAAAATTTTCGCCTCCGGCGGCGGGGGCTTCGCCCCAGACCCCTTGTGTGCCCGCTAAAATTCGAGATTTGTCCGGAATTCTAGTTGACCCAGTTGGTAACCCTATCACCTCGCTACCTACATAACAGGGATAAGGCGGATGTCGCCTGTTTCCCAACCCCCGATGTCGCTTTCGGTGAACAAAAACGGTTGAAACGCCCCTAAAAAAGCCCCACACTTGGGCTGCCAAATGAACAAAACGAGCTTTAAAGCTCCTTGAAAAATTACAAAAATATTAATATTTGAGAAATTGCGCCTAAATGAAAATTTGAAAAAAAAATTCAGATGTTGAATATTGCTAAAAATAATTTCTCGGGGAAGAATTATTTTAGATTGCCTCGGACTAAACTCAGTCGGATCGGATAAGAAAGGTTCAGAAAATATCAGTAATAGCACAATCTAAATTTATCAAAACCGGAAATCTAAATTTTAACCAAATCTACTGAAAGTTAATTAAAGCAATTATTTATAACACAATTTGAAGAACACAAGTTTAAAGATGATCACCTATTAGTATTAAGACTCGAGGTCTAGGCAGAGCTTTACAATTAATGGCCACGAGAGAAATGGTTATTCAATAATGAATAGTAAGTTATATCACTATTGTTATTGAATGTTTTTTTTAAGAAAAATTTTATCTACGCTACCCAGTGTAGCACACAGTTCACTCACTCACTTATAGGTTAGGTTCTCTCTTGTGCATTTGTCGTCCACTCTACGGTATTGGATTATCTGTCAGACTACAGGCTAATCTTCACTCTCAAGGTTCAATGAAATATGGGGCAATTTAGGTAAAAGACAATGAATGATAAGATGCTTGAAGAGCTGAAGTTTTTATGAAATGATATGGGAATCTTAATGATGGCAAAGATTTTAGGGAATATAATGAATTTAAAATAGTAATAATAATAAACAGTAGTATAAACTATAAAGCGTTCACTAGGTGTTTTATCTAGGAACACAATGGTACACAAATTGCCAAGGTACACAAAGATTGCTCACTCTCAATCTACCTATCTAGCTGATCAGCTGTGTCAAATCCCTAATATGTGGTTTGTTCCACTCAATAATAGTTTTACAAATGATATGGTGATACAATTAAATTAAATACATGGTGTGATGAATACTCATCGTTCAGTTGGGGTATTTGAAGGCATAGGTTTTTGACTGGACTGTCCTGGGTTCGGTACCAGGCGGGCGCGCTCCTTACGAACTGCTGTGGCTGTTACTCTGGATCGTCTCTCAATACGACCACGCTACTCCCTCCTACGGTCAAACCGTCAACTAGGCGTTTTCTTCTAGGCGACACGGACCTACCTCAACTCGGCTGGCTACGAACGCATTCACAGATAGGTTCGCTTCTTGATTCCACATGATTTGGTTGAAAGTTGATAAGCAAGGTACGGCTATGTATGTTGCAATAGGGAACTGTCCTTGGTTTCAAATATATCTTACACGTATTTAGTAATTTGTAATATTCAATTTAATAAACTTCGCAACTAAAATAAACTTAAAAAAATAAAATCTGTGGAATCTATGCATGTTCAGAGTTCCTGGGTTTTGACTTCCCGCGCATAGATTTGAGTACGCGCTCTGATTGGTTGTGACGTCACCGTGAGGCGAGGCGACTGCGGACTGAGCGTTGTCACAACAGAGCGTGTTTACCATCGGTGTTTACGTCTGTCAGTGTCTGACGTTCTACACAAGATTATACTGAAAAGGGGTTTGAGAAAGCCGACTCCTTAAATCTATACCTCATGTTAATGCAGTTCTTCTACATACTATCTATACATAATACCTCATACTTCTCAAATAGCCTCAGTCACGTCTCTGCTGAGGTAATAGGAGTAAAAAGAGACAGATACGTGGAAGTAAGGTTGCAGTTTGCCCACTTCTAGGTTAGCCTAGGAGGAATAGGCCCTAGCTTTATTTTTAATTTGATTAGGGTCTAGGGCCTACACTATTTTGTACATTTACTTCTAGGATGAAGATTGAAAACATACTCCTTAGGGCCCTAGGGACAGGCGTAGGTGTAGGCGATAGCTACAATTATTTGTTCAAGCATCACAGTACAAGGGCCTGGCAAGGGCCTATAGGCCTAGATAGATAATCTCAGTCACCAATCAATAAATACACTGTAATGATTTAAATTTTAATTTGTAGATCAGGTTGGAACTCGTACTCCATCTTTCTTTTTCAAATAGTTAGGGTGTTTTTGAAAATCAAATGCATTTTTCCTGAAAAGAATTTTTGTATTAGATTTTCTGAACCGCTTGTGAAAGTATTTGATCCGCTCATTAACTTGAGACGATTAGAGAAAACACATATCGTTGATTTAAATCAATAAAAATCTGATTTAAATCGAAAAAAATAAAAAAAAATGATTTAGGCCTAAATCGTAAAGTTAATTTAAATCAAATAAATCATGATTTTTGATTTTTTAAATAAAATAAAATCACACCCAGCTAACAGTCAGACTTCGTTCTTTTGTGCTGTGCATGTATTTTTTTCAGCACTTCTGTCGCTGGTATGGACCAGTTTTTTAACACTGTTATGTTTCATTAAAAACAATGAAAAAACAACTTCAATTGACAAATAAATCAATAATGACTCATTATTAACGATTTATTAACACTGAACACTATGAAAATATACAATTATAGGTTAATTACTCTTATTAATCACTCGCATATTTCACTGTTTTCTGGGCGCCATCATTTAGGCCTGCCGTGCAGAGATGTTGTACTTGTATGTACTTAAAGTACCCTGACAAGAACATAATAAAAAATAAAAAAATAGAATCATCACGTTTTTGCGGTTTAGTAAAAAAATACTTTAAAACCTTTAACTTCGCTATTTCAAGCAAAAGTACTTTTCAGTTGAAACTCCTAAATATTTGAAATAGCGACGACAAAGGTTTTGTAGGCGGAGTATTTTAGTGAAAAGGGTTGGTACTGTCTGCCATGATGCATTTTACAATGGCAAATGTCCAGTTTACGCCTCGTAGGCCTAAGCCTAGGCCGCGTCACTCCTCGCTACTTATAGCTTACAATTATTAATAAAACATAATGAAATGAAACTTGTAAGTGTATATTTTTTTAATAATTGAGCGAGCGTAGCGAGCGTCTCCACTTGACTCTTATGGCTCGAATGTCTGTTTTTTTTCTTTCTGTTACTGCTTCGATACAGGTCGCACCGTTTCTCTGATCGACCTGAAATTTTGCACACATGTACATACCACTTATGCGGGTTGCTGTATAGTTTTTGAACAAAATCCGATCGTTGGTTATAATAAATAAATAAAAATGTTTCGATCGTTATGAAATTTTGCAGGGTCAATAAGTAACACATTCTCTCCTTTATTACAAATTTTCAGCTAAATCGGTCAAGACCTTAAAGACTTATTGGTAATCATAATTTCGAAAAATGATGTTGTTCCGATAGTTATGAAATTTGTCAAGGAGGCAGTGAAGAAATAAAGATACTCTTTAGAAGGCATTTTCCTATTAAAGGCCTTATTCGATTACATTGTTGTCCCGTGGCGTCATTCAATTCAGCGATCAACAACATTAAAAGTTTTCGTCTTTTAAAGACTGTTATCTGATAAAATGGACATTATGGGAATGTCGTACTCGGGTCGTGTTGCACGTACCGGTGCTCGCTCAACAACGCGACGGGACTTTAGCGTTTTCCTAGTATAAATAACTAGGCTATTTATGAAGTATTAATCATTTTAGGTTGTTTTTCATTGTTTTTATTGAAGAAAAACAGTGTTAAAAACTGGTGTAATTCTCCATCTACTTGTAGCTAAAAAAAAAATGATCTTGAATTATTAATTTTCACTTATTAGTTATAAGGCGTACAGTCTTAAGTCCTTGGCCCTGGTATGTAAATCCCAAGATTCATTCCGTACGTGTGTATTCCTATGGCTAGGCCACTAAATAATGTGGGTTGACATTGATTAATGATTTGTATGCTGAAAGAACTGCAATGGAAAATGAAGCTATTAATATGTTAAATTTAAAGTGAAGAACAACTAAAATAATATGTATATACTGTGGATTCGGCAGACGGCGCGTGTTTGTTTACATCTCGTCTTGCAGCTTTGAACCATGCGTTAATTCTCCTATTTTGTTCTTTTGGCACATTAATGAATATTTTGTCTGGTGTTTTAAAAGTAGTGTTTGTACACAGTGGTACCATGCACCATTTGCACGCGGCATTTGACTGCTTCCACGTTTTATCCGGATAATCTGATGCGTGGGAAGAGCGCGCGACACAAATATCAGCTGTCAGTGGCAGAACTGTCTGCTAGCCGCCTCGGCAAAACCTCGCGATGACGTCACGCCCACCTGCAATGGCGCATGGCCGTTTTCCGGCGCGAAGCCCGGTTCAAATTTTTCCTCGCTCACAGTTAGCGCTGATAAAAGCAGGACGCAAAAAAAACTTTACAGGTCGGTATTTGAGGTTATTAGTAAGGACATATTTAAATTTGGTAATGAAGGACAGTTCCCTATTAGATTGAAGCTAGTTCTAATTTGTTTTTGAAATCTCCACGGTATTGTATTCCCAGTCCTCACTCGCATGGTGCATGAAGATTATCAATTGCTCTTACAATTACTGTTTTTCTAGCCTAAAATATCGGTACTAGTTTTCGGTCGGCACCCGGCCCTGATTCAAAAATGTTTTACATTCGTAGCTATTTCGCCAGGCGGCTGGCTTTAGGCCCTACTACAGTCTCTTCGGTAACTCTCTCTCTCAACCCTGGCTAAGCTCACTTGCATAAACATTTAGTTCTTGCTTATTAGACGTAGTCCACTCCTGGCGGATATATTATATTTCGGTAAATATCGGCGCAAACAACTACAACTCTTTGTATTCATGTCGGATGTGGTATACGACCATGCTATTGTCTCTGCTCTTTGGCCCAAAATGCCAATTAAAACACATTAAAACTGTTCACTCAATGACCACAATTAGTGCTACTAACTTGTAGTGTCCCAAAAATAACCTCCAATGCGGTTCTGATGACTTATTTCGTAGATACAACGATTTGCCTTTCTCAATTACACGTGGTTGCCAAAATAGCCATTAGCTCAATGCTAGACAAACAGACGCCAATTCTTGCAAATACTAATCTCGCAAATTCTCAACAATCTACGAACCGATTATAACGATTTATAGCTTAAACTTCTTGTTATCACACTGGCAACGATATGCCGCAACTTTTGAGGTGGATACTCCACTAAAACACTGATTTTACGAAATTATATCGGGACGCCACATAAGGCCGACCCTTCCAACGTAACCTCCGACCTCCTGCTAGCTAGCCATCGTTCCAAAACTGCTTCCGGCTGTTCCTTGAGACAAAGAAAACCGTTTCCTGTCCACCGCTCGACCAATCACAGTGCCGCAACCCTTTAAATACTTGTCTGCACGTTGTTTTTAACTACTGAACGTTACAAGAATTGCGTTTTTTAGCCCGCCACAAACATGGCATTGAAATACACAAAATTACACAGAGTTATATAAAATGTTCTGATAAGAGAATTAGATCACTAATTATTAGATAGTTATTATCAGATGAAATTCGTTATTTAAAGTTGCTTGAAAGGTAAACTTAAAACTGTTGCTAAGGAAAATTAATTCAGTAATGACTACCTGGGTGCCCTCTATCGGCTGAAATGTGAAGTGCATTAGGCCTACTTAACCGGTAATCTAATTATGCAAAAATGAGATCGCTGAAGGCTAATTAGGTAATTCACTTATACAAACTCATTAGTTCGATGGAAATACATATAAATAATATTAGCATTTTTAATTAGATGGATTATAATAAAACAATAAATTTCGACAAGGCAGTGACTTGTCAGAGATATTATTTGAAAAAATAGTCGGCAAGGTTGGTCCGGCTACAACGGTGCTCGGAATGGTCGGGTGGCCAATCAACCCTGATCTACCTACCTAACTTTCACATCCCTACAAGTTTACAAGAAATTACATCCCCTTCAAAATTCCATGTGCTCGTATTGATGTTTTAAAATTTTCCCCCATCAACCGAATTCAAGACACCTACAACAAATTATTAACCATTGACACATAAATCAACATCAACCACATGTAACTTCATTCATTTAATGCAGCTGTTTATGCCAGTTTACCTTTATGTTTCATTTATAACTCTTATCACCTTTTCACCAGTTTTGTATTTTAAACATCAGTTCATTTTTAATTCATTTTGTTTTTTCAGCCATTTTTTAATATTCCTTTATTTGTTATTCAAGATTTTGTTATTTTATTTGTTGTATAATTTTAATTTTATAGTTGTGTTCATGAATTTAATGATTTGTATAATGTATTTTATTGTTTAGTTTTACTTTGAGTAACCTGACACTTGTGAGTTAATAGGCCTACCTGTTGTTAGAGATCATTAAATATTTGTAATTCAGACATTAGGCATTTGCACCATAGGCCTAGGCCTATATATTTTAAATTGTTATAAGATAAGCTTATTACCTAGCCTATTTTATGCTACAGTACCTTTTTCAATTCTAATTTTGTTCACAAAGCCTTGTAATATTTATGTTTATTATGTTTATGTTTAATGAAGTATTATTTCAGAAAGTCTCTCAAGTTACGGGTTTCGAGGTGAAGCTCTGAGTGCTCTGTGTCAATTAGCCGACGTTGTGATTACAACTCGCACCTTGGATGAAGAACATGCAATGTCATATTCTTTGGATAAGAACGGAATGGTCACAGGTTCAAAACTTTCGCATCATAGTGTGGGAAGCCAAGTGGTTGTGTCCAATTTATTCCGTAACTTGCCGGTTCGCAAGCAGTTCCTGAACTCGGGCAGGAGAGCCAATGAAGAATTAAAACGTGTTGAAAGCATAGTCAAGTGTCTAGCAGTGATACATCCAGGCAAAAGAATAACGTTGAGTCACAATAAGTGTCTCATATGGCAAAAACATGCAGTATCTACATTGAAACAGTCACTTATGCAAGCTATTGGCTACAGTATTTCCGTCAAACTAGAGGAATTGAATTTCCATATCAAAGAAGTAAGTAGGCATTTAGATAAAGGAAAATATCAGCATTTTATCTGTACAACACCAACCATCTGACCTTCATTCACCTCATTCCTTTTTTCCCTTGTGTGTACTAAATAGTAAATACTATTCTAAAATTACATGTATTCTAGGTCTAGTATAATTTTCTTCATAAAGTTCTGCTTTTTTCATCAAGGTTGCTTACAAATTACGACACAGAATATCAAAGAAAATTCATTTACATGAACATTACATCTAGACCCTATACATGCTACATGTTAACAATACTTTCCTTGACACATCAATAAGTATTTTTCAGAAAGCATTGTTAAAATTAGGATTAAAAATTGTGTGAAACAATCTTTCACAAGGCACAACAACACACAAGGCATTATCTATTCTAGTACAATTCTAAAATGTCTGTACAATACAACCTAAACAAACATTTTAAAAGCCAATTCACAGAGATAATGCACAAAAATGATAAAAAAACAATATGACAAAACTATTTTTGTAGCAAAAAAATTTCAACAACCAAATATCGAGCAGCAAAAATAAGTCAAACAAGATTTGGAAAATTGTAAATCAACAAACTAATACTAAATCGATAATACTGGATATAAAAGTACAGTAACTTTAATTTCTGATCTCAAGTTATTGAATTTCAACCCGAGAAAAGGTGGTGATATGTTGTGTGCCCTCTTAAAATTGAGTAGTGATACAGTACAATATGATTGAATGTGTATCAACACAAATTAAACACTGGTTGGAATTATTAAATATATTCTTAACAATGCCTTGAACACACTTTCAGCTTGATATCCAAATCTTTATTCCTGAAAAGGACTGTGGAACTATAATGACAAATACATCCCTTGAGAGTATCATGGTGTTCGTCAACAAGCGTCCTGTCCGGAACAAGAAGTTGGAAAAGGTACAGTGAAGAAATGCATTTATCAGTCCCATAAAATAATAATAACAAAAAATGTAGCCTATTAATGTAGATGGTCAATTAATTAATAATGACATTCCATTAACATGCACATCGTACACATTATGCAATACCAGCTAACAACAACATCAACAGAAAATAAAACAATTAATAATAAACACACACACACATAATGCAAATGTATGTATTACAATACGTACATACAGATAACAAAAACACACAACAAAGTGGAGGGGTTGATAAACACTAAAATATTAAATTTATTTCTCCAGTAAGTACTTTTTTGATCAAACTTCATTGAAGTGAAATTTGTTGTATTTTTTGCGACATTGTTGTTGAGTTTACTTTTATAATATAAATCAATTCAATTCAGTTTTATTTCCATTTAATACAGTGATACAGAAAGCTTATATAGTAATAGTTAACTGTAGATACCACTACCAAGAACATCAATGTCTTGAGCGTGAGGAGTGGCTTCTTGTATGGATTCTATGTTCTAAGAACTTAAGAAGTAGCCTAAGTGTATCTAGGGCGACGGTCGTTCGCCCGCAGCCAAGCGCACGCGACTGCTAGAAGGCGATGACTAACTCGACCCTGTTTAGAGCTATCCGAGTTAGGGGTTTTCAGCTATCTGCACACGCCGTCCCGAAAGATTTACAATCTTGAAACTCGGTATATGACCTGATATGTGGTCCATGACATACCAAAAAAAAAATCAACCCGATCCGATAGCCCGTTCTGTGTTAAAAAAGTGCGTAAATATCGACGATAATCGTCCGGCTGATTGGTTGGTTGGTTGGTTGGTTGGGGGGGGGGGGGTAGTGGATTCTGACAGAGAGGAATAAGAGCCTACAGAGAAAACGGTACATCTTAGAACTATGAAACTTGAACCACACTTAGATGTACCTCAGACTCACAAACTTCCGCCGAGAGACAAGCAATATTCCACCCCCAACACCCCCTAAATTATCCCCTAAAATTAAAATAATTCATAGCTCTAACCCAAAATTGAATTTTAGTCAAATTAGTTATTAAAATTATGTTCTTATGTATTTTAACCCAATCGGTCTATTCTCATTATATAAACCACATTTTGTCAACCCCATCCCTAATAGTTTATTTTAAATTTTTACCTTGATTTCAGCATTCACCCCGAAGGCACCTATGAGTTTCATTATGAAATTTGACATGATGGTACATAATAATATGAAAAATAATCCTTTCAAAGGCAATTAGCGATATTCCCCCCCCAACACCCCCTAAAACGGGAATAATTCATAGCTCTAATCTAAAATTGATGTTTTATTCAAATTAGTTTTAAAATTATGTTTTAATGTGTTTTAATTTCAATCGGCCTATTCTCATTTCCTAAACCACTTTTTTTCAACCCCCATGCCTTATAGTTTATATTATTTTAAACCCTTGATTTCCAAATTCACCATGAAGGCACCTAATGAGTTATCAAGCATGAAATTTGGCATGATGGTACATACTAAATAAAAAATCATTTGCCGAGAAGCAAGCGATATTCCCACCCCCAACCCCCCTAAATCATCCCCTAAAATTGGAATAATTGATAACTCTAAACCCAAAAATTTGAATTTTTATTCATGTTATTAAATTATGTTTTAATGTGCTTTAACCCAATCGGCCTATTCTCATTTCCTTTGTCACATTTTTTAAAACCACCCTCCCTAATAGTTTATATTATTTTACCTTGATTTCCAACATTCACCATGAAGGCACCCAAAGAGTTATCAGCATGAAATTTGACATGATGCTACATACTAATATGAAAAATCATTGCCGAGAGGCAAGCGATATTCCACCCCCAACACCCTAAATAATCCCCTAAAATTGGAATAATTCATAGCTCTAACCTAAAATTGAATTTTATTTAAATTATTTATTAAAATTATGTTTTAATGTTTTTTAACCCAATCGTCATATTTTCATTATATAAACCACATTTTGTCACCCCTATCCCTAATAGTTTATATTATTTTTATCTTGATTTCCAGCATTCCCCACGAAGGCACCTAAGAGTTATAATCATAAAATTTGTCATTATGGTACATAATAATATGAAAAATAATCCGCCGAGAGGCAAGCGATATTCCACCCTCAACACCCCCTTTAATTGGAATAATTCATAGGCCCTAGCACTAATCTAAAATTGATGTTATATATTTAAATTAGGTGGTTATTAAAATTATGTTTTTAATGTGTTTAACCCAATCGGCCTATTCTCATTTCCTAAACCACATTTTTCAACCCCCATCCCTTATAGTTTATATTTTTTCCCTTGATTTCCGGCATTCACCATGAAGGCACCTAATGAGTTTATCAGCATGGAATTTGGCATGATGTTACATACCGGTAATAATTGAAAATAATTCGTCGCGATGCAAGCGATATTCCACCCCCAACATCCCCTAAATCATCCCCTAAAATTGGAATAATTCATAGCCCCAAACCCAAAAATTTGTATTTTTATTCAAATTAGTAAATTATGTTTTAATGTGTTTTAACCAATAGCCTATTCCCATTTCCTAAAAAACACTTTTTTCAACCCCCATCCCTAATAGTTTATAATATTTTTACCTTGGTTTCCAGCATTAAACCATAAAGGTACCGAATGGTTATTCAGCATGAAATTTGACATGGTGGTACATAATAATATAAAACATAATAATCCACGAGGAGACAAGCAATATTTAACCCCACTGTTCCCTACCACTCTTACTTTGGGAAAAACGTTATGTTGTATTTATTACAATTTTTAATATTTTAATTGCTGATTAAAATTATGCGTCAATGTGTTATAGTCCGGCCAACAAATCATTCACACAAAACCCAAGACCACATTAATAAACCCTATTAAATTAATAAAAACATTTTAATATTGCCAACTAGGCCTACAGATTTGTAAACAAAAAAAAGATGGTAGCTTTTGTTTCTAGACAATCTGTTTTAAACGCACTGTATCCACCTTTTCAAAGTATTTCACATGTTTAAGCTTGATATGAAAAAAAACAACAAAAGATGTGATATCCCCCCCCAAAAAACAAAAATTTGTAAAAAACGGCAGCCAAGCTCTCCTTCCAAAATCTTCGGCTGTGAATGCTGTGAGATATAGAAGTTGAGCCAAGCATTTCATTCTTTCTCCCAAGTTCGCATTGAAAAAGAAGTAAGATCATTTTGCCTGTTGACGAGCGCCAAGCCAACCATTTTCGTGGTAAAAAAAATTAAAATTTTTTAAAATCAAATCATAAAAAAATTACTTGGCTATTGATTTTGGTACGAAGACTCTAAAAATTTTAAAAATCAAAATCATAAAAAAAATACTGGCTATTGATTTTGGTACGAAGACTCTAAAAAGTCAATGGCCAAGTAATTTTTATGATTTTGAGTTTAAAATTTTTAACTTTTTTTACCACGAAAATGCATGGTTGGCTTGCCGCTCGTCAACCGGCGAAATGATCTTACTTCTTTTTAATGCAAAACTTACTTGTTAGAAAGAATGAAAAGCCTGGCTCAACTTCTTTATCTCACAGCATTCACAGCCGAAGACTTTTGAAGGAGAGCTTAGCTGCCGTTTTTTTACAAATTTTTGTATTGTAAGTAAGTACAACGATCATGTATATTTTTTAACTTTATCCTGAAGTACAAATAAAGTAAATACAGTGTAAAACTATGAATATAATACTACATGAGCTAATATTTTGACCGAACATCAGGTTAGGCGTTGAATTGTTTTAATACTTTTAGGAAAGATGTCAATGATAATAATCAAAAATAGTATTACAAAATTTAAGCGATGCAGCATGAAAAACCTTGTAATCATTGAATGATCTTTTCTTGAAACAATACTTTTTTTCACTCCTTGCAGCTTCAATAAGTTCTTTGTTTGTTGAGATCACTTTAAAAAAACTCAATGCAGGTTAAGTTAAAATTTTCTTTTACACACAGCTGCTCAGCTTTCACCAACTCTGGATGCATGTGGTCGCCCTCGTCTGTCCATAAGTTTTTCATGATTGAAAACACCTCTCCACTTTGGGCGTTACTAACTGGAATAGCCAACACTTTTTCTACTATCTGCAGCAAGTTTGGGGAATCTGCATTTTGGAAAAACTCAACCCATCGTTAGTCCACTCTTTCAATCTCTCCGAGTTTTATTAAAACTTTTTTCAGCAAGTTGTACTCATTGTAGAGTCCGTCGCCATCACGTCGTCTTCGGTACTTTCCAGTTTGATCCCAAAATCCACCAATTCGTTAAATGCAAATTCTTTATTCAAACTAAGAATTCTAGCATTTTTAAGTGGACCACTTCTCCAAGTCGAGTCGTCAAGCACTCTTTTATACACATTAGTTGCATCTTTCTTGAGAGTTTTGTTTATCCGCAGGCAATAATGGTAAACAAGTATTGACTTTCATACCAAAAAATCTATCTTCAATTCTTGATTTCAAACAGGATCTCACATCATTCATTATATCAAAGAGTTCTGTCACCTGAGTTCCTTCTGTTTCAAGACTTTTGATAGCTGGATGAAAGACTTCCATAAAGCTTTGCATGAAATAGCACTCAGAGAGAGAAAACTTACAAACTTCCAAATTAACTTTGGAGTTTCTTTTTCGCCTTCTTCGATAAAGTAGGTCTTAACTGCCTTCCAACATTTAATGAGTCTAGTTACAGCTGATTCGAGGGATAACCCCTTATGCCGACGTGACGCAACAGTCAGAATACTCTTCTTCGACAAATTCAAAACGTTCTTTGAGCTCGTGGACTTTTTTGCAGAGCAAGAAAACTTTTTATGTTTTAATAACAAGAGTCTCCACATCAAATTTCAACTGCTTGCATGCATGCTTTGCAGCATTATGCAGAACATGACAATTGCAGTTTGCTTTGAACAACTGTTTCTCTGTTTGTGCATCCTTTAACAGAACAAAAACTGAACTGAACTGGTGTTTGCCGTAGTTGACTGATGCATTATCAGCTCCATAACTAACCACATTGTTGATAGAAAGTTCATTATTTGTCATTACAGAAAGAAGTTTTGTTGAAATACCAGTGGATGTTTCATCATGGTCACTATAAAAATTAAGTAATCAATCTAAAGCATCTTTTTTCTTACAAAAGTATTGCACACTTACTGGACAAAGTTTCACATTTCCTTTGTTTAATGCATCAGTTGACAACGAAAATGGTTTGTTTTTAGCCAAATCAGTAAGAACTTGTTGCACAGAATATGGGCCAAAAACCCCTTCCACAATAGCTTCAGATTTGGTTCTTCCGCATCATATTTTATTACTTTATTTTAGAATCGCCAAACACTTTGACTATCTAACTTGTTGCCTCAATCCTGGGATAGATTACTATGTTGGTGTTGCACACCATGATACGTTAATGAGACTTCTGCGGCAGTTACCTTGTCGGGGTAGATGGGTGTCTACAAAAAACTTATTTAAAGTTCCAGAATTTTTTTGACTAGCAATAGCTCTCTTGTGTTTGTCCGACTTATTGTGTTTTTTGACGACAGTAATGCTGTCTGTTCGAATTGAAAAAGAACACGCAAGCTTTGTAGTGCACTTTCGATTGGTCAGGAATCAGGATGGTCGCCTCTGTCTTTGCCTATCCATGATTTGAAAGATTCCTCTTGAAGGCACTCGTCACGGAAAACACAAACTCGCCTTTTCTTTTCAGGAGAAGGCCTTCCATGTCTTTATTCAAAAGAAAACGCGAACAGTAACAGAACGTAAAAAACAAACAGTGCAAGCACACACTTACACACAGCTCAAATCGTCGGTGCCAACTGGCGACTGTCCAGACAAAACTAAATGAAATATGATATAATTTAGTGTTTGCACCTGCGCTATGCCGCCGGCCGCCTGTCAGCTGAACGGAAAGCTGGGAACTCCTCCGCGGTGAGTGGCTACGTCTTACGGGCGGCGGTTGAGGACAAAGAGAGCCGCTAATGGCAACAGAATTGCCAAGATCGAGAACTAATTTCCAAGTTGAAACATATTGCAAGTAATTCTAGCCTACATTGAAAAATTGAGAGGAAGAATTTTAATGCTTTTAGACGATCATACACAAATTCCATTAATAATCTAGTGACGAACATTAGTATTTTTTCAATTCCGTACAAAGTGACGTCTGGGAATGTGTCAATTCCTCCAACTGGACAAATGTGTTGAAATCCTGACTGTCCGGAGAAATTCCGGACGGTTGGCAACCCTAGGCATACGTAGTCATTGTCTCCCCACTGAAAGCCAGTTCTTGTAGACTATGTTGTTTATGCTTGTTGTGCGACTATTACAAACGTTGGAAATTGTTATGTTGTAGATGATGCTCAAGCATATTGGCGCTCACTTTGAAGGGCAGCTTGTGCGCCAGCGATACCCTTATTGCCTTCTATCGATAGAAACATTGCCTTCCGAGTTCGACATTAATCTGGAGCCAAACAAGTCACGTGTATTGTTCAAGGAAGAGGTAGGTTTAAAAAGAATTGCTATACTTTTTAATTTTAACCTATATAATGTGACTATTTAATATCTATTTATTTAACTGATATGTGAACCCCTTTGGCCATATATTTTTATTTATTTTTACCTGGCATTATCTAAAATGTAATTTCTTATTAGAACTTCAATCTTTACATCTTTACGATGCTTAATGGTGTTGGCTCATTTAAAGTGGCCCTTGTAACAGTCGGTAGTGACTAGTGAGCTAAATGTATTGTGATGTATATATATATATATATATATATATATTATTTTCAGAAGCTATTTGACCCGGATATATATTATTTAACGAGTGTATTAAACTACTAACCGAGGTCTATATTTTTAACACTTACTTGTGTGAATTTTCGGAGACGTCCGTCTCCATCGTCAGACACAGTCTCCATCGTCAGACACTGACACACAGATATCTTCTTCTAATCCTAAAACCATTAGCGGGATCAACCATCTCATTTGTCAACAATACTAACGACTTTGTGTCCTCGATCAAGGATCGAACCTGGGACTCCGAAGTCATTCTAGTAAGTTTCGATGTGATTAACCTTTTTCCTAGCATTCCTCGAGCTGAAACTTTAAAGATAGTTGAAAACGGTTAAGATCGGACCCGAAACTTAAAGAGAGAACAACTGTCCCGATAAACAGCCTGATGGAGATGTTGACAATATGCCTTGTTGAATGCTACTTCAGGTTTGAAGATGATATTTACCGCCAAGTGAAGGGGTTGGCCATGGGTTCACCTCTCTCTCCATTGTTGGCCAACATATACATGGAAGACTTTGAAGATAAGGCCATAGAATCATATACTTTCAAACCCGAAATGTGGAGTCGGTACGTGGACGATGTATGGGCTGTCTGGACACACGGTCAAGAGGAGCTGGATAGTTACTTGGAGCATCTTAACTCACAGTCAATGGATATACAATTCACTATGGAAGTTGAAAACAATAATTGTCTCCCCTTCTTGGACATTCTAATCATAAAATCAGTTACCGACAACGGGAACAAAATCACAACTAAATTAGCTACCTCGATCTACCGAAAGCCCACTCACACAAACCAATATATAAATTTTAAATCACCCGTTATCAGTCAAGAAAGGCATAATCAGCTGTTTAACCGCTAGGGCACAAAACAACTGCTCGGACCCAATTAGCTTGAAAACAGAACAACAATTACTGGCAGACGTTTTCACAGCTAATGGGTATCCTAAAAAGTTAACAACTGATGTTTTAAAACAGTCATGCCACTAAACAAACAACGTAAAGAGGACATACCACGCACTACAATGTCGATACAATAATATATTCCTGGATTTTCTGAAAATTCCGTCGCATCACGAAGAAGTTTAATGTCAGAACTGTATTCAAATCATCACACACGTTACGTAGCATAATTTCGAAAACAAAACCACAGCGATCCAAAAGAAGAGTCAAGAAATGTAATTTACACCATACGGTGACTGTGGAACAAGAGTACATTGGGGAAACATCAAGACCAGTAAACATCCGCATAGGTGAACATAAAAAAACAATAGAAGGGAAGACAAGGATGCCATCAAAATTAAAAGATCATTTCGACATGTGCAAGGAAAACATCAATTGGGAGGGGGTTAAATAATCTTAAAAGAAGAGAATGCCAACATAAGGAAGAGAAAAGAAAGCTGCAGTCATGTCATGCATTGAAAATGTAATCAGCCAGGCCACAAAAGAATTCAGCCCCATATGGCGCCAATCTAGTCAGGAAAGAAGTCACTAGGGCACAACAACATGGTGGAAGCCTCCGGAAACACAGTGAGATTGCCAGTGTGTCAGTGTCTGACGATGGAGACGGACGTCTCCGAAAATTCACACAAGTAAGTGTTAAAAATATAGACCTCGGTTAGTAGTTTAATACACTCGTTAAATAATATATATATGTATGATAAAAACAAGGATTTGGGTAAAACCGCGTCCGAAAATAAGTGAACCAGGGCAGAACCTGGGCGTCCACCGACGTTTCGTCTGTACTACGTCAGACATTTTCAAGGTTGACTGTGACTCTGCGGAGGTTGGAGTTCCTCCGTAGAGTCACAGTCAACCTTGAAAATGTCTGACGTAGTACAGACGAAACGTCGGTGGACGCCCAGGTTCTGCCCTGGTTCATCTTATTTTTGACGCGGTTTTACCCAAGATCCTTGTTTTTATCCTATGACGGGCCGCGAAAACCTTCAACAATCCATATAGTATATATATATATGACATTTCCATATTGCCATCGCTATCTGTTGCCACATCCAACTTTGCATTGGGTCGGCATTGAAGATACACCTCTACATCTCTCCTGCCACCACTCTTCCCTTTCCACCACATTCCAGTCTCCTCCATTCTGTTTCACATATTTTCTCACATTATCCTACCATCGTTGTCATGATTTTCCCGGTTTATACTGGAATTTCCAACCTCATTCCCGGCAATTCGCTCTGCCCCTCCCAGACATGTCCTAATCTTTTAATTACTTTGTCCCC
>JAMZAV010012601.1:0-16989 GCA_024449915.1 Sweltsa coloradensis | reverse complement strand
CCCTGGATACGCCACTGCCACCGCAAATCGAGACGATTGGGATACGAGGGGTGGACGAAGAGAACGAATCTCTTGCGTGTCTGGTTCTGCACGTGGATCGTAAGGAAGGAATGCCAAGAAGGTGGAATGAAGGAGGGTCGGGTCAGTTCTAGGAACCTAGAGAGGCACACGCTACGTCCACTGGGAGCGGAGATGTGGACAGACGGGGCTTTTTTTCGCTGACACACGCACTAAGAGTCGAAGCTGCATAGCGGGACCATAGAGGACAGATCGAAGTAATATCTATCTCTATGGCGAGACAAGGAAACGATTTGCAACATGTATCACAGACAGCACATCACAACGATCAAAGTGGAAGAGATGAGAAAATAAGGCAATGGGGGAGAAGTTACTTATAACGCCATGCAGGGGAAATGAAGAGGTCAAGGCAGGGGTTTGACATTCTCAAATCTCAACCCACCCATGGAACAGATGAAGAATACGAAACTGAATATGCGTGGAGAGTTGGAGACAAACTCTTTAGCTTCTCGTTCCCGACGACGCCGTGTCGTTGTCAGATAAACTTGACGTTTTGCACCGGGGCTTTTTGCATCATCAAAGGGCACGAAGAGGAGCATTGATTGAAGAAGTTCAGCCACGAACGACAGTCAAATTGCAATACATAATTATGGTTCACTTTTCTTCATTCTTTGAAGACGGATTTTTGAAATTTTGAACCCCCGACACGTCCAATCGACGTGGCGCAATCCCGACCGCGAAGAATTCGTTAGTCTCCGAGCAGATTATATCTCGTGTTGAATAACGGCCCCAGCACATAGATCAAAACTCGTGCACGAGCGAGGAGGTGTCTTGTCACCTGTAGAGTGTGGGAACGATCGTCTCGTTGCCAGAGAACACAGTGTGACAGAAGAGGAGAGGAGAGGCAGCAACCAACACCCCGGGACGCACGGGTCAAGGGTATGCCCGGCATCAACCTGTAAAGAGCCCTATAACCACATTCCTCTCCGCCCCTCCTCGCCAGCCCGGCCCGGTGCTGCTGGTGTGCACCAGCTCGCGCCGCACTTACACGCTCACACACGCGAAACACAACCTCAAACACCTGGGAGGAACATCAGATCCATCCCAGTCGAGCTTTTGAAACACACTATGATCAGCCACATACTGGGCCGGACAAAAAACGACGACACAGGTCTTCTACCTTTTAGAGTAGGAGAACTGGGGGAAAAAATAGCCCTGAAACCCTTTAACAAATTGCAAACAGAAATGGTTCTTTTTTGGGACTGGGTTCAGAAAAAAATACTGTTTTAAACATACTCCAAAATCGCGGAAAAATCTTAGGTTCGAAAATGATCAAATTTGCATATTAAGATAAATAATTGATTCAATAAAAAACATTTTTTTCACCTATTTCGCTCCCCAAATTAGCATGACAGTAGACAGTTGAGGTAAAATATCACTACTTCTGTTTTTTTGAATTTATTATTTTTATTAATTACTAGGCTAATTACGATGACAAATGATAAATATCAATGAAAATCAATTGTAATAATCCTATCACTAACAACAATATATCGCACAGAATATAAACATCCGATACCAGGTTACTTTTCAAGTAAACTGGCATTCATGTAACTTTTTGTGTTGATTATTTTTTGAATTAATTTAAATTTAATTAGTTATTAAAAAAATTAAAAAAATTAAAACAAACAGATTACTTTCAATTTTTCGGTAACAGCAACAACTTGAGATTGAGTTCTGTTTTCGTGTACATGTATTCACATTCAGAAGATACAAACTTGTTAATTAAATTCCTAGATAATATGAATTCTTTTGACATCGATGGAAGTTCTGATCTTCACAGTATTTTCAGTGGTATGACAGCTGCAAATAATGTCAATGCTGACACAGCCGAGAATGTTAGCCATAAAATCTTGTACGAAATGACTGATATTGACGTAATAACATAAAAAATTAAGTGACTACTTTATCTTCTAAAACGATTAAAGTAGGAAAGCCCATGTTTATTTTTACTACAATCCATGTATTCAAGTAATTCCTAATCCATGGATTGAATGTAGATTTATTCTATTACACTTACAAAATTAACACCCATTGGCTTGCTCATAAAACTCGTCCTAGGTATAGAAATATGCGCACATGTTTTTTTATTTTACTATCTATGGAAAATGCTTAATAATTATATGGGTTCTGAATTTTAACTTTTCAAAATAGTATTTGAACAAATCCACTGGGCTACTAAAAACATTAATTGAGGATATGTATATTTATTGCTCCATGTTCTTTGGATCACCACTCAATGGATAGGCGTATTTTTTATCAACCAAGGGTTGATAATTTTAACCATTCATTACACATCAAAAGCTATATCCGCTGGACCATTGAAATCATTGACCCTGGGTGCTCATAAACGTGGGTTTGAATTAAATTAAATTATCCTTGGCATATAATCATATTTTATTAATCAATGTCTTGTCAATTTTGACTATCCAAAATAGTATTTAAAACAATCCACTGGGCAACTTAAATTATTAACTCGAGATATGTATATTTATAGATCCATGTACTTTCGATCACCACCCAATGGGTAGGCGTATTATATCAATCAAGGGTTGATAATTTTAACCATCCATTACACATAAAAAACTATATCCACTGGACCATTGAAATCATTGACCCTGGGTGCTCATAAACGTGGGTTTGAATTAAATTAAATTATCCTTGGGATATACTCATTTATTAATCTATGTCTTGTCAGTTTTGACTATTCAAAATAGTATTTAAAACAATTCACTGGGCTACTTAACATATTAACTCGAGATATGTATATATTTAGTTTATAGCTCCATGTACTTTGGATCACCACCCATAGATAGGCGTATTATATCAATCAAGGGTTGATAATTTTAACCATCCATTACACATAAAAAAACGATATCCGCTGAAGCGTTGAAATCATTGACACTTAGTGCTCATAAAGTCATAAACCCTCGAGGACTGGTTTGCATTAAATTGTGAAAAAACAAAAATGTTTAGTAACAATCAAGGTGTAACAATGGCCCTCTAAGGCTGGTTTGCATTAGATCTGGATAAATATGGTTTAATATCAAACAAGGTAACAAATGGTAACAGCTCTCTCCTCTAAGGCTGGTTTGCATTAGATCTGGAAAAATATGGTTTAATATCAATCAAGGTGTATCAATGGTAATCGTATCGAATAGCCTTAGTGCATTAATATGAGACGTTAAGCAATACCCAATCAATCAATCAATCAATCAATCAATCAATCAATCAATCAATCAATCAATGGTAACAGCTCTATCCTAAGGCTGGTTTGCATTAGATCTAGAAAAATATGGTTTACTATCAATCAATACTAACAGCTCTCTCCTCTAAGGCTGGTTTGCATGAGATCTGGACAAATATGGTTTAATATCAATCAACTCCAAGTCAGTAAAGGCAGAATATACATTTTGTTATGTGCTCTTGATGTTGATAAGTAGATATTTCACTTGTCATTTTATTTGTCATAATATTTTATGACAATTTGTCATAAAAGCCATTTTAATATTATTAAAATCCCTAGGACTAGGATAATATCATTAAGTACAAAGCAATGCATCTATTTTAAATTTTAAGATTGTGTTCTTGCTAGTTTTTAACTTACATTTTGTGGGTTTCTACAAAAATATCCTTATCACATTTTTAAGTTCAATTATTAATTAACTTTTTAATTGCACAATGATTATACATAATTATGTATTTAGGCCATATACGCCGTATAAAGTATTTTATTTATTATTCAAAATACTATACATTTATTCGCAAAGTCTGAAAAACAGCATACAGCATAGGTAACTTTTTCTTTGAGTATATCTTCAATTCATGACTTAGTGCTATAAACGCAATGAATTATAATTAATTGCATTTAAAATTGCAATTTCGTTGTTTTTCACAAGGATAGATGTGCACTAAATCGTTTCGTTGCAAGATTTGCAAGATTTATTAAAAATTTAGTTATGAAATTAATTAATACAATTAACATGTTTTATTAATTTAATTAATTAATGGATTCCATAAATCACAAGTCATAATTAAAATAAATAGTTACACATTCATTGATCCTTACTGTGTTGTTTATTTGCAAAATTGTCTGGAAACACGCGTTATATTAATATTTGAATTATTGTCTATTGTTTAACTTTATATGCAAATTTGATCAATTTCGACACCTTAGATTTTCCGCGATTTTGAGTATGTTAAATGGGATTTTTTTCTGAATCCAATGCAAAATAGAACCATTTCTGTTGCAATTTGTTCAGGTCAAAATTTATATCTACTACTCTATGTGTGTGTTGTCGCTTCAAGGTAGACCGTGCGAGCCGCCTAATGTTGCTTCCATGTCTCCCAGTCATCAGTATCAGTAGCGTACTCACTCATTCGTATCCAGAAGGGGGCGGGGCCGGGAACCATCTGTTACTTATGGCCGTGATTTTCTCATTACGACTATCAGACGTGAGAATATATTCACACAATTATGCTAATTTTGTGTAAACTTGAATTGAAAGGCAGAACAGTACTAATGAAACACATGGCTAGGAGGAGCGTAGTCGTGCGAACACACAGTGGTTCGATACGAATCCAGGAGGGTTGATCGATGACCCTGACAAGTCCAGCCCAGCTGCGAGAGACGTTCCCGGGAATAGGAATCGAGCTACAATCTGTGACCCAACGAACACAGCAATGCTATGTTACATCAACGTCATACTTGGCTAAACAAACAAAATACACGAAAGTGTTTACGAAATAAAATCCCCGGTCCGGTATGTGGTGACGCGTTCAATGACCCGAGTATAAATAAATAAACAAGCGGCAACATTTTTACACGTTGTGACACTTCCACAATATAAATAACCCTCCCAGTGCAGTGTTCGTGTTGTTGCGATGCATACACGAGCCAGACGGGCGTCGTGTTCAACCATCTCGCAAGCAGTGAATGAAAGATGACAAGAATTATGAGGCGCGGAAACGATGCGAGATCAGACGCAACGTGCATTCCCGTTCCTGCATCTACTGTAGCAACTTCTTGGCTGTCTGCAGGCTCTTCAATGTCAAGGGCATTTATACACTCTACAGACATGTCGCTGGCACAGGCAATTATACTACACTGGTGACACCGGTATTCAATAAAACAATAATAATAATATGAAATTATGAATACGTAATAACACAGAGAGAGAAATGTCATAGTACCTTGACATTGTCGATCATTGTCTTTCCATTACATTCGAGCACGCATCGTTTGTCACCTGATTAAAAAACTACCATACTATTTTATCTTGATCCGATATTATTTGTCACCACTCCACCCAATACAATTTAATAACAAGTCTGCGAACACATAAATGAAGATCAATTAAATATGAAATATACTATTTGTTTCAACTACTCAACCAGAAAAATAATTTTAGATGAGTTTTTGTGAATTATTCAATACTACTACACGTCAAGACGAAAGTATTGTCAAAAAGTATATTTGAGACCCTCGCCCTCGATGTTTTATGTTTTCTGGTGGGCCGATTCATCCCCACCCGCCCATGCAAGTTAAATACACCGTGATCCGTGATTTAGCTAGTCGTGGGTGGGGTGGAATGAAACAAATACCGCAATAAGCCCGACATCCGAACGTGCACAACGTTGAAATATGCAAGCCAACCAACACCGCGAAATCTAATTTGCCAGGCGAGGCTGGGGTGCTTGAAACGGGGCGTGCATATAGGAGGTTTCCCAGCTAATCCGCCCGCATGCACGTGACGCGCCAGTGTCATGTGTCGGGATGTGCAGCGCGGAACTCACGATTTGCATCAATGAATGAACGAGACAAGTGCCAGCATTTGCAGGAGACACTATTGGACGGATGCAAACACGAGCACTCGACAGAATGGAAATTATTCAGAGTCCGCTGTTCGTCGTCGAATTGTGGGCCCACCCATCGATTGCTATACTAGACAGCACATTTTTTTATTCGGCGTAGATTTGCATGCGAAGGTTGACATTGACAAATGACAAGCATTACTCTGCAATGTCGCACCGGGGAGGCAAGTAAACAAAACAATTTTTTTAAAAGCACATGACGATCGGCTAATCAAAAATACATTTTTCGTTTACACATACAACTTGTGTAGATGCATGTGAAAGAATCCCCAGATTCCAAGGAGTATCTACGTAAGCAGTCATGGTGATTTTTGTTGTCTCTATTAAAAATGCACTAGGCCTAAGTCTATTTGAGACAAAATTATGAGTGGTGATGACTGATGATGAGGACGATACAGGACAAATATAAAAAAACATGCCTTATGCGCCCCTCACAGAGCTATGAAGTAATGTGAAAGGTCCTTCTTACCATTGGGGTTGTTTTAGGTTGACTGTTGTTGACTACCCAAATGTCAACCATAGGCCTACATATTTTGGATGCCCGTACATAATAGTTGGTTGACCAGGGTCCTGCAAGGTTGTAGTCATCAATCAAGATGTTTATATATTTATTTATTACTAGAAAGCTTCGCAAACACATTTTCAGGCGCGTTGTTGGATGAGCGTAATTGGTGCATTGAGCTGCCATTTGATATGCAGATTTTCTGTTGTTCTGTGAAAAAATCATTACTAATTCGATTTTTTTAAACGAAAAAAATCGTCCTTTTTTTTAAAAAAATAAAAAAATCGTAAAATTGCTCAAATTTCGCGCAAATATTAATTGATAAAATTAAGGTTCTGTGAAAAAATCATTACAATCGGAAAAAGCATGTATGTGTTATAAGTCGAAGAACTTGTTTAAAAATCGAAAAAAAATAATAGTAAAATTGCGATTTCCATGAGAAATAATTTTTTGATTGCGCTCAAATTTCACACGAATATATTAATTCATAAAATTAAGGTTCTGTGAAAAAATCATTACAATCGGAAAAAGCATGTAGGTATAAGTGTTTTTTTTAAATCGAAAAAAATCGTAAAATAGCGATTTTGATGAGAAATAAATTTTCGATTTAAGTGTTCAGATATTTCGAAGGCCTCCAGAAAATTTCATCACAATTGGAGTATCGGTTTAGCCGGAATCGTGTTAACAAACACACAAAAATACAAACAGAAAAAAAAACATCCCGGATTTTTTTCTCCAGTGTAGTAGAATGGAATCTTCGCTACGCTCATCGAATTATTCAATGATCGTTGGTACAATCGACGCAGACAAAACATAGGTTTATAGATAACATACGCGCCCTTACATTTAGTGGACTGGTGCAGAAAATAGCGCACTCATTTATAATGAGAATGCAACTGTAACAGCTATACTATTTTCTTCTCTCTAAAAGTATCTCTCTTCTCTGCGTTGCTTTGCTTGCAAGAAAATTGCAAGACTGATCTCAGGTTTCCTGATAAACACACACCCATCCACAATCATATTATGAACAATACTTGCAAGTTTCTAGAGATATCTTGTAATGAAACACATACAGCGTCATATTACGTACGGTACATCATTTGCAAGAAAAATGAGCTTATCATTATGGTCGTCTTGCATCCAGGCGTGCGTGCTCTTGAGCTAGTGTTAATTAATAGAAAGGGGAACTCCCCACTCGTTGCGCTTATAACGCGGTAATTCAACACAATCGGACATCGAGGAAGTTACGGCAGCCTACAGCCAATCTAAGAGTGAATTATTCAACACTCTCCATGGCCAATAACCCTGCTTTCCTCTTCCTCCTCTATTCTGAGAGTGAGGGCAGAGTGTCCGGCGTCCATCTGTGGACTCACTCCTCACACACTGACCACCACGTGACTTAGGGGGAGAAAGAGTTGATGAAAGTCCGGACTCGACAGTCCCGTCTAGTCTACTGTGGCAGAGTTGTGAGCAAATGTCAACGAGGTATCTCCTCAAAAAAGGGGGATCCCCTCGTTGGCAAATTTTGCTTGCTGGATCTCTGACGTCACAGCGTCCGAAACTTTCTCGGTTGTCATGGAAACAGAATTTATAACGATTTGGTTGATTAGGTTTTTAGGCGCACCAACCGTTAGGTCATAATGTCTGTAAAAAAAAGAAGCTTGAACCAACAATGATTTTGCATTTTTAAATTTTTCTGGCTAATTGTGAATTTTGTTTAGATCGTACGCTTACGGCTTAATTTAGTTGATGAGTATACACCAACCGCTACATATCCCTTGTATCTTGCTTGACACATACAAAGTTTTCATATCGGCCAACCAATAATTTCTTTGACGTATATCATAGTGAAGTGTCGTCGCGACTCTCGTTTTAGGCCTACAAACCTTGAAGAACACGGATTCAAAAATAATCAATTGGTAAGAGTAAATTCAAAATACTATAGTCGCTAATTTCGCTTTTTCGGATTCAATTCGTGTTGGCAGTCTGGTCACTATTTTTCTCAAAGTGTGCCAAATCTCAATCGTGTTCCGTAAATGGAAAGTAATGGTATTTTTTGGACAAGCTTCAATACGGTGTGAAGAGTATTTATGGATTTGTATTCAACTTCAATCAACACGTTTCAGGAATCTATTAACCCAATTGCCAGCAGTGGCGGAAAATAAAACTTTCTATCATCGGTAACAATTCTTTCGTATCAGTTGCAGAAATTTAATTTAGTACCAAACCGAGTTCAATTTTATTTGAGTTTTACGGTGCACGGGAATTGGGAGCCGTGTCTAGCTAGCCACATTATCTAAGATACTCGTCCATCGCAATCTCTGTAAAACACGTAAGGCTCGGTCAATTGATTGGATCAAGCTGACCCATTGTAAAAACAAAACAATTACTGTACTGTTGAAATGTGAAGTTAAGAGGATTACCAGACAGCATTTGAGGGCATTTCGCTGTCAATGCAGTTGCACAGGAAAAAAATCGCAACCGTCTCAAATTTGTACTCTGTGTATATAACAAAAATACAGGAGCATTAAGCACAATAGTATCTATGGTCATTGCTTTTTTCACTTTATCAATTCCGCCACTTAAATAAGCGATAAAAAATCACAAAATATGCATTAAAATATATTTTTAACCATATTAGACCAAAGTTTGGCTAGTTTATGGGGAAATTAGAACCGAGATAGATGAATTTTTCAAAGCAATAACCTAGATAAAAGTCTAAAGAAGAGTACAGACCCAAGCATATTGCTATTTTTTTTTAAAACACTACTTTATCGGTTTGTTAAACAAAATTATGTGATAATCTCAGCCAACAGAAAACACAACTCTCGAAAGTTGAGCGCGTGATGAGGGGAGGTAGGAGCCAGCCTGAGTCCATCGAGCGCTCTTTGTTAGCTTGCCAGGTAGCTCGACCCAAGGCATTTTCACGGTACATTGGAGCGACTCGCCTGCCTTTTAGATATTTTAGGGTAAATATTATTTATTCGTTGACCACTGAGTCCGGCATAGTTCATATTTGCTATTTAGCTTACTTTGTTTCATTTGACGATGATGATATTTGGGATTTACGTATCGTATTTTGGCAATTATGTTAATCGAGACGATGACGAGGTGATGTATGAAAATGGATGAACGTCGGTACTCTTTAGAATATCATCAATCATCATTCATAAAAATAATAATAATAATTCCTTATTCCTATTCCTATTTTTATATAATAAAAAAAAAAAAAACATATGATGGGGACGAGATAGTTTCAGAGTATGAGTAGATCGGGGACAGGCGGAATAAATCACACATAACTAATATTGTGTTAAATAGTAAATTGGGTATGCGTGGTTCTTCGCCGAGGTACAATATTTTGTAATAAGCAGTGTATGTTACATAGTTCTAACAATAACATATGTTTGTAACATATGTGTTAACCTAATTAATAAATATAAACAATCGCACATGAACAATAATACCTAATTAAACAATAACATAGTGTCGTGATACAAGTGTATCTCATTGTCTAGTTTTATTGATTTCGTGTCTAAGGTACCTAGACAGACGGCGATAGGGTATAATGAGACGTAGAACCCAAATATCATCAATCATCGGTGATAGTTTACAACTGATTTAATAATTAATTACTTTTATGGCCCGTCTATAGAAAAATGGTGTGCACAGCGTTAGAAGCGCCCAAGAGTGCAGAGCAGCTAAAAATATAAAATTTATCCGGATTCAGGTGTCACATTATTGTATGGGACTGACGCGTGCTATGAATTATAAGTTTATAACCCCCCCCCCCCCCCCCACCCCCCCCACCGCGTTAATACAAATACAACATACTAAAAAAACAGTATCCCGCCCTTCCGCGTCTCGACCCGTTGAACTTGATGATGATGATGATGATGATACACCACTAGCTAGTCTTCTGAAAAATTATTATTAGAAGTATAATCAAATCATGATATTTTTTTTTTTTGAAGGTTGGCCGCCCCGGCACATTCGACATATGCCTACATACCCAAGCAACGATTCGAACCTGGAATCACTGGAAGACTTCTGCCTCAACGACCACGGCTAAACAGTAAACACGCCAGCCGGAATAATTTTGAGACTGACGGACATCTAAAACATGGGCATTACTAGATAAACTAAACTCTACTAGTTCTAGTACAATACGGTTATCTACGGTTATGGCTAGCTTAGTGCGAAGTACACGAGTCTCCTATTCGAGAGGTTGAATGTGTGTTTATACTTACAGTTTTTTCTCGTCATGTAGTAGTCACTACAGGATTCTTTTGGGTATTCTAAATAGTAATGAATATTATCATTTTTTATGAGAACCAGCTTGTAGATGACAGTTACGTTTAGATGTACGTTTTCAATGGATTCTACTTCCAGGGCTTTAGTAAATTATTCCTTATATTATACACACTAGAACAATGACATAATCACACTGTCAGCCCCCCCCCTCCCCCCGCAGAATTTTACTTCCCCCACCCTCCCCCAACCAGTGCCAAATATAAATATGTACTTGCCGAAGAAGCCAACTAAATATGCGTCCTAAATAAGATCAAATCCAAAGTGTATTCTTTATTGTCAATCCACTCGTGGGACAATGCACACTCATTATGTGCCTCACTGATATAACGAGTCCAAAACTCGCCGTTTACATGTGGGCCAGTAAGGGTTATACCGATAGAGGTGGCTCAGCGGTAAGACGCGAGACTCTAATTCGGGAGGTCGCCGGTCGATTCCGGCCACCGGCAGTCCTGACTGAAGGTTTTTCCGAGGTTTTCCTCAGTTGTAAAGGCGAATGCTGGGATTGAGTCCTACTAATAGCCCTCGGACATTCCTTCCCAACTATCCAAATACCCTAATAACCTAGTTATAGTCACCTGAAAAGAGGCACATCAGGTAAGGCTGGTGTGCACCCTATAACGGGTGCACATCGATTAATCGATTACCTATTATTTGTTAGATTTTCGATCGATTATCGATCGTAAAGTTTGTGATCGATTGGTAATCGATTAATTGCCAGATCTGCGTGTTTAAAAAAGATTGGGCTAAGCCCATTAATTATGACATCCCTCTTCTCCTAGTCTTCGCTCGCCAACACGGAAAACACGGGCACCGCACCCTTTGTGTGCGAATGGAATAAAAATACCACCGATTTTATATTGTGTTTATTGATTTTGAAACTTCGATTATTTTTATTAATCGATTATTATCGATTATCAATCATGTGTTCGAACATCCATTAATAATCGAATGACAATTTCGAATCGATTATTAAAAATGGCAGTTATGTTAGTATCGCATTGATATTATAATCAGTCGTGTAAGATGTATAAGCCAAGCCTGAACAGATAATGGAACCATGCCATTCTGAATTGCTTACGAATTGAATCACACAATAATATACCAACGAGATATGTTATCGTATATTATTTATTCGTAACTTATCATACCTATTAGAGTAGATACTGACCAGGGTTTTGAACCTGAACCCGAACCCAACTCCCAAACCTGAACCATATTGCCAAACATTTAAAAAACCTGAATCTCAATCTCAAACCAAATTATTAGTTATGCTTTTAGTCGTACACGTTCAAGAACAATCTCATAATTATATAAAAATCTAAATGTTTGTTAGAAAAATAATGATTATTCAAATTGCAGCAAATAAATAAAATACAGATAATTATTATTGTAGATTTCGATGTAGTAATTGTGTTGCCAACGAACTGCCTTACCGTCGTTTTATTTTGTATGTACTATATTGTGTAATCACCGCCCTTGTTGCGCGTCTACTGTCGTGTTGCCAACGAACTGTGTCTCACCATCGATTTAAATATTGTTACTAAGATAATTAACTTTTAGGAGGTCCGACGACCAATGTTCGTTCCTCAATGGCCACCATGTTATTGTAATTTCTTGTTTGTTTGTTTACATTTAAAAATGTGAGTATTCCTGTGTGCGTCTGTCAAAATCATTGATATTGATGTCTACACAAAGAAGGCACGCGAGTATTTTAATTCCCATTGCATGTAAAATTGTCTCAAATTTTTGGTCACAATTACTTTTTATAAGTACAATTTCGCCGACGTTCCGAGAATAACTAACCATTGTTGCATGACGTCTCAAAAAAAGAATCGAGTTCTGTACGTCTCTATAGCAGCGAGTTACGTATCTTGGTAACAATGTATGTCTATGGTCTTACCGTCGTTTTTTTTTTAAATGTATGTTGCCGCCCTTGTTGGGTGTCTATTCTACATTATTTTTATTCACGAAATACGTAAGTTTACGTGCACGTTGATGAATTGCACTAGCCAGTCCTTGTGACGATGGTTATTACAAAATAATGTAATATTAATTTATATATAACCTCTCGGGTCGTTAGGAAGCCAATTTGAATATTGTATTACTTGCTCTTATACCTTTCGAGTCGATGTTGACGTATTCATCCACTCCCCATTGAGAAAAACGTAGACATGGGCGTCGAAAAGTTAGAGCAATCTCATCGCAACATTTCGCAATGTCACCTACATTGAATTTGTATGTTTTGCAGAACTCATTTGATACATCACAGAAATAATGAAGATACTTCTACATTTCGCCATAATTTGTGGAATGAGGGCGATGTAGCATATATTATAATTCGTCACATTCGTAGTTCCCTCGAAAGTGCGAAAGGTGCCTATAAAGCCCAATACGATAACCGCAAAATAATATAATAAACTCATTCTCCATGAAGTTCTGTAAAATCATAAAATAATTTGTATTGCAATCACAACATATTACACAACACAATATACTTGCTTTGATTCCGTATCACCAGTGTCACGATCAAATCAACCGCGCCTACTAAACGTTTCCGTCGCGAGGAGTCGGTCTATTAGACCACTGCATTACGTGACATAATTTTACTTTTGACTTTTGATAATTATAATGTGTAGTATTTTTTTAGATCGGATAATGGAGATACACTTGCAGCGAAAGCCCAATTTGTCTCAGAGCCAGTCAGTAGCAAGAAGACGTGGAAGTGACCATTGAGTTGGCGAGAAAGGTTGGGTCGCCCCGTCCATTGTCTGCGTGGCAACTACCACAATTCTGAAAGCGCAGGGGGCGAACATATTTTTTTCTACCATGCCTTCACCCATTTCAAATCTATTGTGATGAAAATAATTTTATTCAGCGAAATATTTTTTTTATAATTGCAATATTTAATAACGTGGTTCAAATGTGTTGCTTGAGTTATGAAATGGCATTTTTTTCCCTAGTGTCTACGATCAAAATTGACTGAAATATATACATATATATAGTTTTTTAATAAATATTATCAAAATATATTATAGAAGCATTATCCGTAACTCAGTCAGTTTTTATCGTAGAATTTCGTCCAAAAAAATGACACTCAAGACGCAAGCTGAATATTTTAACAACGTTATTAGATATTTGCAATTAAACAAAAAGATACCAATAAATAAATAGAAACAATAGAACAGAAGAGAATACAGCTGATAGAAAACCCTCTTCTTTGAAGATGGTCAATTTACAATTACAACCCTACCCGCCTCGCCAACTCACTGGTCTCTTTGTACTTCAACAATTACACCCCAACCGATGTGAGAGTGAGACAGACTCACTTCCCCTACATTGACAAATCAGTGGATGGGTAAGATTCTACCTGAACTCGAGCGCTCACGTTCTGTTGAATTACTGGTAAATGGTCTTAAACCCACTTCCTTACAATAAAACACTGTAGGTACTTTGGAAGAATACTAAACCGACAGTAAAGCTGGGTCTAACTATCAGTAGGGGCTGCTATTAATTTTCCTCATGTAGACCACCTGCCGATCAGGACCAAGAATCATAATGCCAAGAAGATGATGAAATTGTACGCCCAGTTTGTTTAATTTTCAATAACAGTTGAACAAAATCCTATTCAAATTTATCCCTCTTGAATTTAATAAAGTCAAGCCCCTACCCTCCCCCTTCCTCCTACCATGTCAAACCCTTCGGCGCACAAACATCATGCCAATGAAAAACGAATTAATAATTCAGTTTTTGCATGCTACATCATTTTACATCACCGAGGCATAGCCTAACGTCCAAATTCGCTGCATTGATTTTAGTTCAAAACTAGAGAGATTTTTTTCAATTCCTATGCCAGAACCAGACAACCAGTAAGTAATTTTATTCAAAATTAAATTCAAATTGGAATACCAAATCACACAAACACGTCGATAAGACGCGATTGCCGCGCGACAAAGTCCTGCACAATATTATTACTCCTTGTCGTCAGTCAGCTGTTAAAAATAAGTGGGCTAATTGGTTGCGCGCGCATGCTCGTGTGGTTTTTGTGTTGGAATCGAGTAAAATACCTGGTCGGATGCACAGAGCGTGGCAATCGCCCCGGAAGTAGTCGAGCCCGTTTAAGACTATTACCAAAGAGGAGCGTTTTGCGCAGAGTGCAGTTTCAAGAGTTGATCTCCCAAAGAGGTGGCCATGCAGGATGGACGTAGGGAATGGTTGTTTTGATTTACGGCTCTATTAATGCAGTTATGCTAATTGAGTAGATATTATGGAAATGTCAACAGCAAGCTCATACATACTTTGTTGATTTATATAACATTAATATTCAGTGCAATTTAGAATCGTTCTCGCAGCTTGCATTTAATAATAGAGGGGAAAGATGCAAGATTGTTTTGTTTCCAAGTCTGCTTCAACGAGTACAATAATATAATTAGTGCAATCTTCATCAGTGCAGTGTATTTTAAATCAATTACGGCGTTTCAAAGAAGCCTCGAGAACACAACTTGTGTACATTTGTGTAAACAGGTTGTTATGGTGCGTCAGTTATTATTAAAAACTTAATTAATTGTTGAATACTTTTCAGAAAATCTGATGAAAAGTGTGAAAATAATAAAGCCTGGGATAAGGTCGAGTAATACCACAGTTTCAATAACAAAGGAGCCCTAAATTAAAACCATCTGTCATTGTCTCCAGAGCATTCCTCTCAAAAAAGGGAAATAATTTGAGTGACGGGAGATTCTCACTGGAGTAGCTAGGAATATGTTGGGGCACGAGTCACGAACACTCAGGGAACCACCCGATCGGAAAATTTCTCTCGGCAACTTGACATTACCAGATTACTGATTGCAATCTACACTCATCATCACGACTGATGTAAAAGTAACTACCCGCATCGAGACGATCCTGATGAGGCATAAAACCACGTGAAGGAAGGGGTTGACGAGAAGAGGGGGGAGGGGGGAGAGAGAGTGAGTAAATTTAAAAACACGTATGAATAAAATTTTAAAAATTTAAAAAGTTCACCGACGAAGGAGAGGATATTTTACTACAACAGGGTATGTTGTTGTTTTGTGCATTGAAAGGCGGCTGAGTTCAAACTGCAAGCAGAGTGTGCAAGTTAATTGTGTTTACAAGTCCCACACATGCGCACGGCAATGCACCTATGTCACCAAGCTGCAAAACTTTGGCAAATTTCAACCTACTAGGCCTACACTATCGGTTGGAAAGGAATGTCGTGACTCGAAATAACTCCCGATAGAACGGTAGGGCCAATGTAAAGAGCACACAATAAATGTGTTTGCAAATAAATCACGAGCATTTCCAATTAGCGGTTACATTTCGTACAATCAATTACCACCGTACCCCTGCATCCGGCCCCGACACAGGAGCGTACGACAAGAAGCGAAGAGAGAAGACATCGAGTGCCTGTGCCGATACTTCGACGCCGGGGGCAATCAAAACCTGCTGGCTGACCTCTGCCTTCACTTCGATATCTTCAACAATAAGGGTCAATGTCACCCGAATGCGAAGGCAGACCCGAGAGTTTGCCTTGCGAGATCTCTCACGTGGATGGAGATGTAGGCTCCTCACCCTGGGGTTGACAATTTCCCCGGGGGGGACCGCAGAGCCCAGTCCATGATACTAACAAAAACCCTACAAGACATAAACCAGGTTTGTTTTGTTTAATTACGACGAAAACGAAATTGTTTAAGCGAAATCCAAGAATGCCGGCAACATTCAGCAATGCGTATTATACGAGCCAACAAAAATTATTTACATCTCCACGATGATATTCGACTAAAAAGCGTACCGAACGACCTTGAAAAACAGTAAGTTACCGTCATTCATAACCGTCTCGGTTTTAGCAACTGACTCGACGCTGCGTACACTAGTGCGTAGCGCGTACATCCTGGGGTACCCAAGGGAAAAACCACTACCCCCTTCAAAAATCAATGTGGTAGGTTTTTGGCGCAGATTCCCCGATCGTACATGGGATTGGGAACCCCGCCAGGCGAAAAAAAGGAATAAGACCCGACCAGACCACACACACAATGTTTCCCAGTAAGCCGCCAAGTGATCGACAAGGAAGGGAAGCTGGAACGAGCCAAGGTGGTTGGTCGGCCCACGGGGCGCTAACAGCGAGCCTCTCGTGAACAGGTTGGTCCGGTCAACAGGTTGTTGGGGGGGAGCCCCGCCCCGGACGGGTTCATTCGGCTTTGAACTGG
>JAMZAV010012600.1:0-17909 GCA_024449915.1 Sweltsa coloradensis | reverse complement strand
AGGCGCAGGATGCAGAGCTGACGAAACACCACAAGAAGTGGACGAGTAGTCAAGGTTCCACTCCGTTTCCAAAGGAATGACAAGTTACAAGATGAGAAGATCAGTAAGATTAAAAGTCACATCAATAATCATATATAATTAAGTATTTAGTAACGATTAATAATTTTGTTAGTAGTAGTTATTCTTTATTGTAGCAGTTGGCTATTTTCAACAAAATAACAGTAATAATAACAGATTTGAATCTAGATAATTTCATGACTAGTTAAAATAATATGACAATAATTAACCTTTATAAAAAAAAAAAAAAAGGGGGCATGTCACATATGTGTGCACTCTCTAAAGTGTTGGTCAACCTGCGAAAGTAAGTTAATATGTTCTCAGAGTTGTGGCGTGACAGTTTGGCACCACTTGACTAGAGCCTAGGAATATAAAATGTCTAACTTGAATATAAAGTGATAATAAACTTATGATTGAAGCTTATTACGTGAGTACATACTTCTTATTATCCTTATCTAAATCCTACATAACAATGTAGATAAAATATGTAACAGTCTCCAACTTGCAAATTTCAAAGCTCAATTATTGATTCTGACAAAAAGTAAAATTATTTTGTGTGGGACTAAAATTTCAAAGTCAAAAGTGAACTTTTTTTTCCAGCAAGTGTTTGATGTAGCCTAGAGTAAAATCTATTTCAAACACGGGTGACATTTTAAATCATACCAAGTGTTTACAGATCACAAAATTGTAGGCCTACCAACAATGTTGCATGTGCTTTGCATGCGTGTTACTTTAGGTCTATTGTAGGACTAAAAGTTTTCTTCTCAACACATGAGATTTATGACATTGTGAATGAATTATATTGTTCCATGAAACAATTAGCTTAGTATATAAAATGATCGTGCAACTGGTATCAATAAAAAAAAATTGTTTCTTTGCAATATTTGTCCTTACCGTTCCTTTGCTTATTGCTATAGGCCTAGGCCTATAGAGTATGTACTGTATATCTAGGGCATCATGCGTGCGATTAACTCCAAGTCCGACTTTATAATTTGTTACTTGTTTTAACCCTTTCCTGGGTACGCGCTGATATAACAGTTATCATGTTTAGTGTCTATTCTGGGCACTCACTGATATATCAGTTTTTCACGTTTGAATATTCCGAATCTTCCAGGGCACGCACTGATATATCAGGGCTACTAACACTGTGTTAAGCTAGTGCTGCTATCTGTAAGGATTCATTTGAACCATTTGGTCTTCATTTCTTACGTTTGGAAGGCTGTGAACAGTGGATGTTTAGGCTTTTTACAACAGCTGTATACATTTCCATGGTGATTGGTGATTTACAAAAGCGCCTACCCTTAGTACTTCTAAAGCTTCCTGTGTCTAATTGAGTATTTTTAGTGAAATACTACTAAATAACAAATCAGATAATGAGTTTGAGTTTGGGTTTGATGATTTTTAGGGTGGAAGTGACAATTTATATCTAAGCCTAATTTGAAGGAAAATACTGGCCCTGTAGAGCTAGTTTTTCCCTTAAATACTGGCCCAGAAAAGGGTTTAAGAATGGATGAGTGAACCGCATTCGACTAATATGTGTGTTAATCTTATTGGCTTAAATAATAAAAAAAGCACAATTGTTAATCTGCTAATTGCATATAAAAATATTTAGGGATGCAAATCGATATTTTTTTCATTATCGATTATCAAAATGGTACCTACCTATTGTCATTACTCATTATCGAATCGATATCACAAAGCCTGTTCCGATCTATAACTGGAACCTCAGTGTGGCAAGTGAAGTCAAAAAATACAATTGCGTTCCATTTGCTGCCTTGCTGTCTTCGATGTCATGTGTTTGGTTCCCGTTATGGACTGATGGCTCATTTTCAAACATAAATCTTGTGTGTGACACCATATTCAGCCCAGCCAGTGCATGGCACAACGTGAGATAATATAATCTCTGTACATAGAGTTCTGGTTCGTGCCACTATTGAAAAATTATTTTATATTTTGATTATCGATAATGAATTTTGACTTTCGATTATCAAAATTATATCCATTACTGATTATCGTGCGCACCCCTAAAAATAATAGATTGCATCACTCGCATGCACAAATATAATTCTTCATTATTGAAAAAAAAATTGCTTTCTTGTTTTTTACCGTTACGCCAAATTATGTCTAGGCCTGCATGCATGCAGATTGACCATACAAATTCATAATAGGTTCTATATTTTTTAGAATATTTGCAAAGTAAATATGTTATTCAATGGGCTATTTGGGTGCATCGACGATCATAGCCTACATAATATCTGAATTTTAGGCCTACCTAGGCCTAAGTAATGAAATTATTTCTCGATATAGCGTCATCACTGGATATTTTCAAAAGACTGGTATTCCTTTGATGATTTGATTTTCTTCAAATAACCTGGTATATTTTTAATTTTTCTTTATTATTAGGCCTATATAGACATAGGTTTGCAAAAGTATTAGCCTACCATAGTCAGTACATGTGAATTAATATTATTACATCCACTGCAATTGAAACTACTAGCTTTGATATTGCTATTTTTTCCTACAAATTCTAAAAATATTTTTTTAAGTGAACCTGCAATTTACAAATGCACTGTAATATATTAGGTTTATAATTTTAATTTATTTAGCAGAATTGATTGTGGGCAACCGCAATTGCGTACTACACGTAGATAATTAAATTTGTACTCCTCTAGAAATTTTATTGCTTTTAAAAGCCACATTTTCAAGCTGGCAAGCAAAAGCTTCTAGGCCAATAACAATGCTAGGACCACACAACCAGCTGATGGCTTGACGAAATTTAAGATTATGTTATCATGTAGCCATTCCCACTACACCAGTAGCTATCGACATGACAATTAGTCTTTATTGAAGGTGTGATACCGAGACCATCCTTATCCGACAGATAAACTCTCTGCTCCACAATCAATGCGACATGTCAATGTATTAGAATGCATATTATGTGTTTTCACCACTATTTATTGTTTTTTAATTTTGATGTTGACTAATTGCACATCTAATTGTGACTTGACCCGACTCTTTGAAACAATGTAACAATTATTTGCATTAAGCATTGGAAATTTACTATTTTTTTATTTTTATTTTATTGATAAATAACGGCGAACAATTTGAAGTTTTGCTAGTTGCGCGAGTGGATAAAATAGACCTGATTGAAGTGTACACTCGCCATCAGCAATATTTAACTCGCTAGGCAAGTGGAATAGTCGTGGTTGCTGAGCCAAACATTCATGCTGACAGGTGCCGACCCAGTGCCAGGTAGGTGCCGACCAATAGGACATGCTAGCAAGTAGGTGCCAAATTGATGGGATTGTATTTTCGGGTAGTCCGTGTGGTTTTATTTGATAATTCCAACGTTGGAACTAATTAAATAAAACTACACCGACTACCTGAAAATACAATGTGCGCATATTCAATCCGTGAAAGTCTGCGATATAAGTATATATACACCCACAGTATACCCATGCGGGTATACTGTGGGTGACATGCGGGTACAATAATTAAACCATGCGGGTATACTGTGGGTGCCATGCGGGTTCAGTAATTAAACCATGTGGGCATACTGTGGGCAGCCCCGCATGTCACCCGCAGTCTGCGGGCATGCCCGCATGGATCCCACTGCCGGCCCGGTAGACACTTTCTCATGGGGCCCGTGTGGGCTGCCCGCATAGAATCCACATTGGGTGGGACTGCGGGTGGAGTGCGGGCAACCACATACGTGTTTGCTGGGATATGATTATCGTATTTTATTCTTCGTATTAGTGATTTACATTTTTTTTATTTTTTTTATTTTTTTTTTTTATAAATTTTAACATAAGAATTGAATTGAAATGTAAAGTAGTAAACAAAGGTCCTTAATTCTTATGTTAAAACATATTATTATTATTATTATTATTATTATTATTATTATTATTATTATTATTATTATTATTATTATTATTATTATTATTATTATTGTTATTGATTGTTGTCCCTGGCAGACACAGCTTCACTCTGGTTACACAATCGCTCGACTTCAGAAATCGTTTTTCTTGAATAATACGGAGAGTTTCATAATGTGATGTATATCAACGGATGCAGTTTAAAATTTGGAAGCAGCACCATTATTCGTGTGTAAGTACCGTAAATATCATACAAAATACAGTGTTTTTATTTTTCTGACATTTTGCTTGAACAAATATTTGGGCAGTCATTTTTTAGGTTTCCATAGATGCAAAATTGTTATTGTTTTAAGTTGTTTGAACGAAGATATGCAAACATCAAAACGAAGATTGGCCCCATAGACTCGTTGTACGAGGTTTGAGTATTTGGAAAGATCTTTCCAAAGAAACAGAGTCACAAAAAACAGTGTGGGTTTTTTTTTTTTTTTTTGTTCATCCATCGTGACATTTGAATCACAATATTCATCACAATATGAAGTGCCCTCATTGTCTTATGGTTGATTTTAAGGAACTTAAAGGACACATTCAAAAATGTCATCTAGACATATACAATTCAAGCTCTCAGAAACCATCTTCGTCTTGTAGGTCTACCAGATCTATCAGATCTACAATTGACGTGTCTTGTCATTCTCAGTTTAAAGACACCAGTTCAACAACTAAGTGCCCTTATTGTGATGGGGTTTATAAACTTCGAGGGTTGAAAATTCACGTAAGTCGTGCACATCCTAATGAAGCTGACCAAGCGTCAATATGTCTAGATTTGAAATCTAACGTGTCTGAGGAGAGAGAAGGGGAAAGTGTTGTAGGAGACTGTGAAGATCTAACAGTAGAGGATGTGACACTTAAATCAGATACAGGTCCAAGATCAGACTCAAGGACCAGGCCTACGGAAAATACATCAGGGATAGTTTTAGAACAGCAAGACAAGATATCAAATACCAATAATGCAACCATAAAGTTGGAAAGGGGAATAATTAAAAAACTAAGGAAAAAGAGATGGGGATATGGTGATACAAGAAAGAGGAACAGAAGGCTGCAATCAAAAACAGGTAAACGCGTGGTTGATGTTTTTTTGCATATTGGGGGACAAATAAATAGTGTTGTAAGGAATATAGAACATCTAAATAAGGAAATAAGTGGATTGCGAAAAATAATTGAAGAACAGGAGGCAAGGTGAAGGGGGCTTGAGAAGATGATCTAGGGGGAAACAAGATGCAAAACATCAGTAGCAATATGCCCAAATCTAGGTCTGCAAGAGGTAGATTTTAACCAACAAAATGTAAAGTTAATCTCCCAAGTCACAAAAGAAAACAGAGAAGGATTAAACAAAACAGATAACACGACTAAAAAGGAGATGCTAAGATCTAGGAAGGTAAATAAGGAAAAGCCTGATTCTCAAATGGACACAGAAACAGAAGAAAGGATGCGGAAAGCTGGAAGTCTGGAAATGTGTGTGTCAAGCCCAAAGCCAATAGGCCTACAGAATGTGAATTGTGTTGCTTTAAAAAGAAGAGAACAGCACGTCGTAATGCATGAGGGGATGAGTAGGCAGGCCTTGCCTATTAGGAACTGTGTAGGAAAAAAGGTAATTGGCCTCTTAATAGGAGATGTTCCAGGTGTAACAGCGAGACACTTTTGCATTGGTGAGGAGTATAGAGCTAGGACATTCCCAGGTATCAGGATAGAAGAGCTAACGAATAAGGTCAGAGCATATCAACCTGATGGTGAGCTGGAAGGAGTGACTGTATGTGTTGGGAATAGAGAGACGTGGGCCGGGGAGGCGAAAGTCGTTAAGCTCAAATATTTGAAAGAATTGATCGTTGAAGTAAGAAGCAAATTCACCATGGCAGAGGTAAGCATATGTGGGTTGATTAATAGAAGAGGTATTTGTGTCAATAAAGACATAAAGGAGTTATGTGTTAAGGAATATGTTAAATACATAGATATGGCAGGGGTGGAACAAATTGAAGATAATTGGAACAGGGCATTTGAAGTTGGAACTCGAGTGAGAAATTTCATCGCAAGTAATGGTGCAGGACATGAAGAAATAAGAAATGAACATCAAACAGTTCAGCAACAGGATTTTTTCACACGTTGGGTGTGGAGAAAAAGAAAGTTGATCTAGGACAAAGGAGGGATCGTAGAAATATTGGATATAGGAAATTTCTAAATAAGAGAGGGAAAGTGATAAATGTGGGCACGATAAATATAGTGTCACTTAATGGAAAAATAGAAGAAATTATCGACGTCATGAAAGAAAAGAAATTGAGCTTGCTGGGCCTTAGTGAGACAAAGTGGAAAGGTTGTGGAAATAAGAATCTAAGAGACGGATACAAATTGTTGTGGTCAGGAGGAACAGAGGGTAGAAACGGTGTTGCATTCGTTGTAAGCCCAGAATTAAAAGACAATATCGTTAATATTACAAAACCACAGTGAAAGAATTATACAAGTCTACATTCGGTGTAGTGACAGTATGACAATTGAAGTCATACAGGTGTATGCACCTCAGACAGGAAGATCAGTTGCTGAGAAAGATGAGTTTGTTGCACAACTGGAAGCAATTATTTCATCCAATACAATAATTGTAATGGGTGATTTTAATGCCAGAATAGGAGAAGATACAACTGGATTTGAAGAAGTTATGGGCAAACACGGACTGGGTATTAGAAACAGAGATGGAGAGAAGTTATTGGAAATGTGTGGTCGGAATGCTCTACAAATAGGAAACACTTGGTTCCAAAAACCGAAAAGTCAACAAATAACTCGATATGGATATGGTGATGGCATGTCAGAGTCAATAATTGATTATATCTGCATAGGAAGGGAAGTAAGGAAATGCCTTGAAGATGTGCGGGTGGTGCCATCAGTATCATTGGACGGCGATCATAGATTATTGATAGGAAAATTTAGATTCTTGGTCCAAGAGCAAAAAATGTTGTCGAAGAAAAGACACAATCGGCTTAAAGTTTGGAAACTTCAATGTCCAGAATTAAGAAAGGAGTTTATGACAAGAATAAGTAATCAGATGCCCGACCAAGAATTGAAAGATGTAGAAGAAGAATGGCAAGAGTTTAAGAAGGTGTTTGTGTCAAGTGCAGAGGAGTTGTGTGGAAGAGCCAGTGGGAGAAGGAAGGAGAAAGAAACTCGATGGTGGAATGACAGGGTACAGACTGCAGTAAGGGAGAAGAAGCGTGCATGGAAGAAGAAAGAAGATGACAAGTCTGAAGAACATGAATATGAGTACCGTAGGTGCAAGGCAGCTGTGAAACAAATTGTGATAGAGGAAAAAGATAGAACAATGAAAGAATTTGCTAGTAAGCTAGAAACTGATTTTCAGGGGAACAAGAAAATGATTTATGGATTGGTAAAGTCAAAAAGACAGCAAACAGAGGATCAAAAGCTTATGGTAAATAATAATGGAGAAGTCACTAATAATCCACAGGAAATACAAGACATGTGGAGAGAGTATTTCCAAGACCTATTGAATGTAACACCAATATCAAATTCGGAAGAATAGAAATAGAAAAGAGTGAAGAAGATGAGGAGATAGAGGTAACTGAACAAGAGGTGGGACGTGCGCTAGGAGCAATGAAGAATGGTAGAGCTCCAGGAGTGGATGGAATTACAGTGGAAATGATTAAATCAGCCGGCGCTGAAGGAAAGTTATGGTTATATTCCGAGTAATTAGTGCAGCCTGGAAGCAAAAGAAAGTACCAGAAGATTGAAAGAAAGGAATTATTGTACCCTTGTTTAAAAAAGGTGATAGGAAGAAGTGTCAAAACTATAGAGGAGTAACCCTTATGTGTCAGTGTGCTAAAGTTTTTGAAAAGGTAATAGAACATAGATTGAAGGAGGTTGTCGAACCAAGTCTAAGAGAGGAACAATATGGATTTAGAAGTGGGCGATCCACTATCGATCCAATATTTTCTATCCGCCAAATCATGGAAAAGAGATGGGGAAAATGGAAAAGGAATGCATATTGTCTTTTAGATCTTGAAAAGGCATACGATCGCCTGCCTCGAGGAAAAGTATGGGAATGTCTGGAGCAAAAGGGAATTGGACGAGGTTTGATAGAGAGGATAAAAAGTACATACGTAGGGAGTGCAAGTTGTGTTCAGACAAATGAGGGTAGATCAGATTGGTTTGAAATAAATGAGGGACTGAGGCAAGGTAGTGTTTTATCACCGACTCTATTTACTGTCGTAATGGATCAAATACTACGAAGAGTGGAACCGAATATGGACGGAAGAGACACTAGAACCTTAGTTTTTGCCGATGATGTCTTAATTTGGGGTGAGAGTGTTGAAGAGGTGCAAGAAAAGGTGGATAGATGGAATGTAGTTGCAACAGAGTTTGGGTTAAGTATTAGTCAGAATTAGAAGAAAAGGAAGAATTTAAGTACCTAGGAAGTATCTTGACAAAAGATGCTAAAGTAAATAGAGAAGTAACAGCTAGGGTACAAAAAGCCGAAGGATTTTATCAACTGGTGCGAAAGCTGCTTTGGAACGAGCTGTTTCCACAGAGATGCAAGGTTCTTTTCTATAAAGCATACTTCATACCTATACTTACTTACGGTGCAGTAACTTGGACAGTAGGATCAAAGGAAGAGAGTCAGTTGGAAGCAGCAGAGATGAAGTTTTTGAGAAGTATAAAGGGAGTTACAAAACTGGACAGGATTAGAAGCGACGTTATAAGAAAGGAATTAGGTCTGGAGAAGTTGAGGTTTAAAATAGGAAGGGAACGTTTTAAGATGGTTTGGTCATATGAAGAGGATGGATATGGATAGGATCCCAAGACGAGACTTCGAAGCAGGAGAGGAAGGTAAAAGAAAAGTAGGAAGACCGAGAGAAAGATGGGGAAGATTGATCGAAGGAGACGTTGAAGAGAGAGGTGAATCGTGGAACCAGGTGACGGAATTGAAGCTGTGGGAGGACAGGAAGGAGTGGAGAAAATTGGTGGAGAAGCAGATGATGCAGGATGAAGATGACGATGATGATGATGATGATGATGATGATGATGATGATGATGATGATGATGATGATGATTATGATGATGATGATGAAACGCTGAGCCTGGCAATCTCGGCAAAAAATAGTTTCGTGCCCTAGATATCGGTGTGAAGAACACCACTCAACCCGACATTGTTGGAAATGAGTTTTGATTATTATTATTTATTATTATTATTATTATTATTATTATTATTATTATTATTATTATTATTATTATTATTATTATTATTATTATTATTATTATTATTATTATTACTATTATTATTATTATATTGAAGCAATATTCATTTAATCAATAAGTTGTAGTTATCTATGAACAATAGCTTTCAAAATTGAATTATTTTCATTCTTTTACCACGAGCATGTCCCACCTAGCTATGGATTCGTTGTAGTCACGCTTCGGTTTACTTTATACTGAGTGGTCCACTATTAAAAACATTTATTTAGTATTTACTATATTGAATCAAAACTTTGTATAAGAAAAATGTATGGATTTTAAAAATTCTTCCAAAAGCGAAATTTAATACTTTTGGAACTTATAGTAAACAACAACGAATATTTTACAAGCGTGAAACATAATAATATAACATTCCGTTATAAAAACATCGTGTTCAGGATACCATTCTTTAAAATTATCACGCTTCAATTAATTTTAGAAAAGCACTTCCCAATCCACAAAGCTAACCCAGGCTAGCGTTTCTTTAATGTTATTTATAAAAATTTCAAAAAGTATTATACAATAGATGAGAGTGCAGTTTACACAAATTTCTTGAACAACCTATTTTTGACGAAATAAATATCAAGAAATTCATAAAAGAGAATTCAAAAACTCACCACTTAAATCATTGTTTTTTTATAATTCACGCGTAATAATAATATTTTTGTTCTTTAAAATAAATATTTTTATTCACTTCGTCCATTAATTTTAAAGGTGTTTACGATTTAAAAGTACATTACATAAATAAAATTCAAAATTTTTGGGTTTTGTTTGATCGTAAAAACTTTGTCATAGTTTACAATCATAAATCATTAAAATCAAATAAGAGAAATAGGAAATAGATAAATCATTAAGTTACCTGGAAATAATTGTATCGCGCAAAGTGTTTAAATTTTTCATAAAAATTATGATATTGTTATTGTAAAAATTGCATACATTTTATCACGTTTCTCACTTGAATCGGCAAGTTTTTTATTTACAAGTACGTTTTATTGTCATAAGCATTGTAAACTTTTTATAAGCCTACAACAATAAAATAAATTCATTATTCATGTACAGCTATAAGTAGATAAATATCTATGGTAAACTATTAGGAAAAACGGATGTTTTAAAATAAATAGCTTTCGGTAATTCTTTCACAATGGGCTCGTATATTTTTTAACACATCTCAAGATAATATTTTGTAGCATTACATGATCACTCTCGGATGTTTATTTTAACTGCAAACATTTGCTACCATCAGTATATATTAGTTTATAAAAAACATTTTGCTTTCGTTTTTGTATTCTTCATTGAAAAGCTATTTATTCTTACAAAAATTATATTACACAATACTTACCACTATGTGGGGAAAAATAAGTTTTGTCTTCTCAAACTGGCATTTAATAAATAAATCGAAGATAAGTAAATAGTATAATATTACTATTCAGTATTAAAGACAGAGGCCAATAAATTTAACATTACTGTAGAGTAATAAAATCGCTATTCAACATAAACATTTTACTAAAATAAGTCCAATACACGTACTGATTCATCTACTATAAATTATTTAAAAGTAATTCCACCACGTTTAATTACAAAACAAAAAACTCTCTGTAATATATTTTTAACGTTATCGAAGATTAAATAAAAGAATCTCATTTTAAAAAAAAAACTACTTTTTTAGATATTTTACTGCAAGAAGCTACTTTATAAATACTGAATTCTATAAAGTATTAATAGTTGAAATGTAATAATTTACTTTACTTTTTCACACATTTCGTAGCAAATTTTAACATTTTTTTGAAAATTATTCTCAACCATTCCATATACTACACTGGTTTTTCTATTTAGAAATTGAGTAAAGCTACGATGTACAAGTTTCATAACATTATTTTGAAGATAAAATATGAAGACTACTTACGCAATCAATTTTGATCGTTACTCTATTAGTAATATTCATTTGATTGCTTGAAAAAAAAAATGTTTTTGCTTGTTTAATACTTTCACACACGTAGTCGCAATAAATCTATTGCCTTATCTCACAAGTGTCTGACTTCAACAAAATAAAATCAAACGCGACTCAAAAAAAAAAATCTAGAATTATAGTATTCTTCATAAACAAAACATCTCAAGTACATATTCATTGAAAATAATAGTTACACGCAATTTCATTTCCGATGTTTATTCGCAAATATAATAAATATATTTTGTTCAAAATGTCTTTTCGAGGGTACTATTGACACTAAAATAAATATGTCTGAACATGAAATTTAAAAGTTCGCACAAAAACACACTCAAATTTTATATATGTGAAATAATATCACCGTATCGGAGTAAGTTACTAAATGTCTTAACTCCTAATTTAATTTTTCCACTAACCTACTCGTTTTTTTTAAAAATAGTTTTATACTCCGTGTATTTTATGCTTTGATAATAACACTTTATTTTCAATTACTTTAGGAGGGGGGGTAAACCAAAAATATGGCTTCTTTTTTGGGAAAAAGGAAATTTGGTTTCTATTCATCTCACTTATTTATTCCACTCATTCAAGATGATTCAAACTTAAACAGTTTTACCTAGATTCCTGTATATTGACAATTGGTGATAAAAAAAAATTCAGTATATCCCAGTTTAGTCCCATTTTCGAAAAAGAAAGAACACCTTCTCTTAAAGTGTTTAGATTCATTTTTCATCAAATTAAACAAATTACAATATTTGTTTTAAAAAAATAGTACGTTTTAAAATGTTTCGCACTTTAAGCAAATAAAAATAAATAACAGTCAAATATTCCATTTCAGGTTCGGAGTGAGCTCTAACCAAAATTAGAGAATGTTTGTTTTTACAGATAATTGTGATCATTTCTGATCCTTTCTTTTGCTTTAAAGTAAATTATAACTTACCAAACCCCTGAGAAAAAGTATGATAAATTTGATGCTTTCGAGAGCGTTATCCCATGAAAATCAATAAATCATATACTAAAATTAAAATTCAACATTACTAAAAATCTAGACAATGATAGCACTGGAAATTAAAAAGAATAATACTTTACACCATCATTAACTTTTTTTCCCCCTAAATAAGAAAGTAGATTGTGAATGAAAGGAATCCACTATACAATTCATAAATTAGAAATAATATGGGTTCTACAATTTTAAATTAAAACTGTTAAACAAATATTATGATTTAAGCAAATCACACCGTTCTGTATTTACGTCAAGTCAAATAAATATGTATAAAAGCATTTAAAAAGGTTAGTATGTCACGCCCATGTAGCATCGTCACGATTAGTTTAGGGATGATTTCTACACCCAAACAATCTACGAAGGGTATGTCTATGTTTTTTTCAAATTTAAAAATTAATTTAAACAGGACACCTTTTCTTTGTCTTTGATATTTAAAAAGAAATAAAAAATATACACTATATAGTTGTATAAACATTCATAGCTTGGTGTAAATTTGGTAAACTTTAAAGTTTACAAGAGTATTATTTTACATTTACTACTTCGAAAGCATAAACACACATCACATGGAAGAAGATGTGATTATTTACTTACTTAAAATTGGGCCTTTCCGGAAAGTGTTAACATCTATTTAAAAAAATAAACAACGGAGTGGGCTATTTATGCCTTTTTCGCAAAAAACCTTTTAGCTCTACACTCTAAACGTGCAAATCAAGAGAGTGAACAATCAAAAATATTTTTAAAGAAGTGAAATTTTATATAAATGTATGATCTATCAAAGTTTATAAAATATTATCCTTTCTTAAATTACAAAGTTTATTCTTTTTTTTAAATAAGTCTGTTTAAAGAACGTTTATGTAATCTAAACGAAAAATTATGTCTTTCTTTAACAATGTCTCAACTGCTCATCAACCACGTTGACGTATTAAAAGCTCTTTACAATGTGAAACCTTCCCGTATTGCATTTTTAAAAACCCCCTGATAAAGTTCTCATCCACTGTATTACAGACTGTGTTTACTTTATAATATTTTGACGGGATGGTATTCAAAGTTTTAAAATATTACGTATCCTAAAATAAAAAAGTTAAAGTTTTATGAAATCTACTTTCTAAAATAGTTTTTGAAAATGAAATCTGTCAGTTAAAGAAAAATATAGGAATACCTTTGAAATTGTAACATTTTGTCATGATCTACATTGTTTACGGTTAAAAAGAGAGAAATTTAATTTTAAAATGAAATGATGTAAAACTGCTGCGAGGATTGAGAAAAAACATTTGACACTTAGGATATTGTTAGAACGAGATCGTACTCTTTTAAACACAATTATTCATAAAAATTATACTTGACGAGAACCTAAAATACATTATAAAGGGTAAAACTGTATTTTTGACGTTCAATGTTCACACTAAACTACGCTAAAAAGTTGAACAAATTACTTTGATTTCTGATGTCCTCATTAAATCAAGTAAAACTAGAGGATGTTAACTCACCTCTTCTTTGAATAGCAAACTTTTAACAAAATAAGCTCGCGGGAACGATCAAGTGGTAATTAAATGGGAGAGAGATCTCTATAAGATAAACACTGACTAAATATTAACAAGTAATTTATTAAACATGGGATGAATATAAGCATTATGTTGATATATACGAATTAGGATGATAGAGGTATAACGTGTAAGATTATTTAGCTATCATCTATCCCATTTAGTTAAAAAACAGATTTACAAAGGTAAACAAAATAAATAATAAATATTTGAAATAGTAATATTACAACATTAATGCATTTTAAAACAACTTTTAACAAATTCAAAAAAAATATTTTTATGCAATAAATTAATAATTCAAAGTAAAGTAGTTTTATTTAAAATGAGATTATTTTATTTAATCTTCGATAACGTTAAAATATAATATTACAGAGAGTTGTTGTTTTGTAATTAAACGTGGTGGAAATTACTTTTTAAATAATTTATAGTAGATGAATCAGTACGTGTATTGGACTTATTTTAGTAAAGAATGTTTTTGTTTAATAGCGATTTTATTAACTCTACAATATGTTATTGATTGGGCCCCTGTCTTTAATACTGAATAGTAATATTATACTATTTACTTATCTTCGTTTATTTTTTAAATGCAGTTTGAGAAGACAAAACTTATTTTTCTCACATAGTGGTAAGTATTGTGTAATATATATTTTGTAAGAATAAATATCTTCAATAAAGAATACAAAATCGAAAGCAAAATGTTTTTATAAACTAATATATACTGATGGTAGCAAATGTGTGCACTTAAAATAAACAATTCCCAGAGTGATCATGTAATGATACAAATATAATCTTGGGATGTGTTAAAAAATATACGAGCACCATTGTGAAAGAAATTACAGAAAGTTATTTATTTTAAACATACGTTTGCCTAATAGTTACCATAGACTATTTATCTACTTATAGCTGTACATGAATTATGATTTATTTTATTGTTTTAGCTTATAACAGTTTACAATGCTAATGACAAAAAAACGTACTTGTAAATAAAAAAATTGCCGATTCGAGTGAGAAAACGTGATAAAATGTATGCAATTTTTACAATAACAATATCATAATTTATTTTATGAGAAAATTTAAACACTTTGCGCGATACAATTATTTCCAGGTAACTTAATGATTTATCTATTTCCTATTTCTCTTATTTGATTTAATGATTTATGATGTAAACTATGACAAAGTTCTACGATCAAACAAAACAAAAATTTCGAATTTTATTTATAGTAATGTACTTTTAAAACGTAAACACCTTTTGAATTAATGGACGAAGTGAATAAAAATATTTATTTTAAAGAAAATATTATTATTACGCGTGAATTATAAAATAAAATACAATGATTTAAGTGTGAGTTTGAATTCTCTTTTATGAATACTTGATATATATTTGGTCAAGTAGGTTGTTCAAGAAAAATTTGTGTAAACTGCAAATCTCATCTATTGTATAATACTTTTTGAAATTTTATAAATAACATTAAAGAAACGCTAGCGTGGGTTAGCTTTGTGGATGGAAGTGCTTTTTTAAAATTAATTGAAGCGTGATAATTTTAAAGAATGGTATCCTGAAAAACGATGTATTTTTTATAACGGGAAAGTAATTATTATGTTTCACGCTTGTAAAAATATTTGTTGTTGTTTTCTATAAGTTCAATAGTATTAAATTTTGCTTAGGAAAATTTTTAATACCATACATTTTTCTTATACAAGTTTTGATTCAATATAGTAAATACTAAAAAAAATGTTTTTAAAAAGTGGACCACTCAGTATAAAATAAACTAAAACGTGACTACAACGAATCCTAGCTAGGTGGGACATGCTCGGTGTAAAAGAATGAAAAGAATTCAATTTGAAAGCTATTTTTTCAAGATTTCTACAAATTATTGATTAAATGAATATTGCTTCAATAAAGTGATATTAATAATAATAAAAATAATAATAATAATAATAATAATTTAAAAATAATAATAATAATAATAATAATATTATTATTTATTAGTATTGTAGATACATTTCTTTCTTCATAACCTTACATATTTCATACATTCGACCTTCCACAAACTGCACATGCAGCTTATCTGTGGAACTATGTTTATTAAAGATAAGGATTATTCACTTCTGATCCCTTAACATAATATAATTGAAATTTGATTAATTGAAATTACCGACATGTGAGTCCAAACAATGTGATAATTATATAAAGTTTGACATTATGAGTAAATTTATGAATGAACAGAATATAAGAAAATTGATAAATACCTGAAAAACATAAAATATAAAAATCACATAACCACAATTTCCTCACTCAACTATATATTGTTTTGAAGCAAATATGTCTTTAATTTAATTTTTATATCCTCTAAATGAATCTAATTCTTTAATTTCTGGAAGAATCTTATTAAAATATAAAGGTACAGAGTAGCTTAACGATCTCTTCCCATATTATTGTTGAAGGGTGGTAACTGGTAAATTCCTGCACTTTTGGCTCGAGTTGAAGACTTGTGGTCAATAGAATTTTATATTTTTTGTCAAAGTAATGCTTTAATAACAGCTTATAAACAAAGATTTTCCTAACTGGCAAAACATCAAATAGTAAATACAAATCCGAGACACATCTCCCATCAACGATTTCTCTTTCATTCATTATTTTTATAATTTTTATTTTGTAATGATATTAAATTTTTAAGTTGCGAGTAAGACGCATTACCCCAAGCCGATATACCGTACGATAAAACTGACTCAGCTAGAGCAATATATACCATTTTACGGTATTTTAAATGATAAGATATCTTTTACGGCGTAAATCTGATAAGCACAAGATCTTAGTCTATTGCATAGTTTCCCTATTTGAATATCCCAGCAATATCTTCGATCTATTTCAAGACCTAAATAGGGATGGCTGTAACATGAAGTAATTTTTGTCTGGCATGAACATATAAACAAATCTTTGCCAGCGTTTCTGTGCAAACAATTAAAATCGTGAGCAATTACCTCTATACTGGCATTCCTATCGGCGTTTAAAGGTGGGCAGATATGCACAATTCTAGTTTTTTCCGCGTGATAATGAGTCTCATGTCATGGTTCCATTTCAAGAGATTAAGAAATCTGCGTGCAAATATTCTACTGCTAGTTTGACGTTCTTATGTATTGCTAATAATGCAGCGTCGTCCGCATAAAAAAAGATAAACACTTGACAATATATCTGACCATAACGTTGACATATACTAAATATAGTTGAGGACCCAAAATTGACCCTTGTGGTACGCCACTGCGACATGATTTAGCTTCACTATACACATCCCCTACTTTTACTTTAGTTCCTATTCAACAAATAGTTTTCAAACCACGTTAAAATCGTACCTCGTACGCTATTTTTTGTAATGCATCTAAGAGTATTGTGGGAGTCAAGGGTATCAAAGGCTTTTTTGGAAATCTATGAACATAGGCCTACATACTAGATGACAATTACTATCAGTTTGGAGTTATTATGTCAGAGAACGATCTTAACAGGTCTCTGTGCTTTTTCCTTTTTGAAATCCATATTGTTTTTTTTTTACATTATATTAAATTCTGTATATAGTTTATTAAACAGTCAGCTACGTATCTTTCTAATATTTTTTCAATGCTTGGCAGTATTGCAATAGGCCTGTAATTTTTATAGTCGAAATTGATCGCCCTTTTTATATATTGGTCTTATAATTGAAATTTTCAGCTCATCTGGGATTATTCCTTCTTTTATAGACAAGTTTTATAAACAATGCTATTACCGGACTTATTGATCTGCAATGATTTGTAAATCTTTCATTCTAATTCATCAATGCCAGCCTGTTTATCACTATTCAAACTATTTTATATCTTTAATTTAGCTACACTAACCGGAGGAATGTACATTGATTGGAGCTGTCCTCATAGCATCTTCTCTCGTAGCGTAATCAACACAATGGATGTCACACGGTGGATTGTATTTCAATTTCGTCAACAATATAATAATAAAAATAATAATATAAATAATAATAATAATAATAATAATAATAATAATAATAATAATTATTATTATTATTATTATAATAATAATTATAATATTTATAACAATAATAATATGTTTTAACATAAGAATTAAGGACCTTGTTACTACTTTACATTTCAATTTAATTCTTACGTTAAATCCTAAAAAAAAATAAAAAAATAAAAAAAAAATGTAATCACTAATGAAG
>JAMZAV010012599.1:0-18955 GCA_024449915.1 Sweltsa coloradensis | reverse complement strand
TTCCCCCCCCAGCTTACCACGCGCCCGCTCCCGTAAGTGGAAGAGATGTCCTGGGGGTTCTGGCATCGTGGGTTTACTCACCACGTGGTCTTATACTTTATTGGCACTACACGTGCACCCTATCTCGACACCGCAAAGCCAATCCGAAGACAGGAACTGTAAACTTGATGTGAGCTCATGCTCCCCGCAACTCTGTAGTTGTTTAGAAATTACCGTGCACTCGCCGGGTCGTCATTGTTAGACGTACTGTTGTCGGTTCCCCTTTACATAGGGTACACCAAAAACGCGTCGGATTCTTCCGAATAAGTTTCACAAAAATAAAAGAGGTTAGAAAAAGACCAACTCCCTAGCCCTAGTCGGCCACTCCGTGATAGACGGAGGCTCCACGACCATGATGGCTCTCGCAGGGTGGGTCACCACGCTGGCACTAACACGTGCACCCTCGGACTCGACCGTCCGGTTCCAAAGCGTGACCCACTGTGATCGAGGTGGTTGCTCCTGCCTGCCTCGCCTCGTCCGGGGTTTCTGCTCGGCCTCGCCATCCGGTCACGTGTGTCTCTCTGGACACTGCCATTGGTCAGCCTTCTTGATTCAAACTTCCGCGGGTCGTTCCGGGTTCGCGATTCGTCGACTACAAACTTCGCGAAAATACACATTTCCGTTGGTTTTGTCACCAACGTTGCCATTTATGCTTGCCGCATTCCTCAACCCTTGCTCGCTGCCGTCGAAAGTTGAAGCCAACGCACTTTTCCAGGACGTTCCGTATTTAACATGGGGTGACGTCACTTCTAGGCCACTCTGGTAAACCCGAAACCAAAAACATGAGCCTCGGCTCCACAACTTCACATTCCACACTTTCAACCCTAAGGTTGGCCTTTGCATGCCTAGATGCAGATTCACACTGGCTTGAACAAGTTAGAAAAATATGACTTAAGGCCTTGAAAATATTGAAAGTCCCACATGATATGAAATACATAGATAGATTTAAAACAGTGAAAAATATAAAAATACAAGGGGTAGGGCTGTAACGTTACAAAGTCATTCACAAATTTCAGACATATAGCCACATAAAATAAAATAGAATATACATTTTGTGTAGTATTCATTTGTTTATGGCCACTGAAGGAGATGGGTCTCCTGAGGGTGTGGCCCTTGTAAAGGTATGTTTACAGTCTTGCGTTTGGGGCGCCGCGACTTGAGCGCAGCCAATCAGAGAACTGGGTTGCCGTGACAGTGGCGGTTTGTTTTGACAACCCAGTTCTCAGATTGGCTGCGCTCAAGTACGGCGCACCAAACGCAAGACTGTAAACGTACCATAAAGATAAGAAAGTATAATCATAAACATATAGTACACATTTGTATAAACAACAATTATATAAAAATATAAATCTCATTAAACAAGGAACAATATAGTACCTAGTGCGTACTTCTATACTAAGGCAGGAATAAACAAGTTACATTGCTGTAGATCTAATAAGCATGAGAATTGTGGATAGTAGTAGGCCTATATAGGCCTAATAACAATGCAGTATGAATGTTTAATATAAAATATTATACTTATTAAACTAAAAGTAGGCCTACCTACTTTCAGCTAAGACAGGAAAGAAAAAAAAATACAAAATCAACAAAAACAAGGAACATTACTGAAAATATAGCGGGTATATTACTTGCAAATAATATAATATATTTATAACACACATAACAAAAACTTGTAGAAATACAGCCAAACCTTACACACTCAAAAGGAATGAGATCTAAAAAAGGGCCAAGCTCATCTACCCTTCCACATAAACGTACAGTGTCCCATAACAGCATCCTCGAAAAGCTTGGCAAAATAGAATTTGCGATTATTAATTTAACGTAATAGTTTATCCAAGTTCTTTTTTTCTAATTAATTTAAACGTAATAACATGCAAATTATATTTTGCCAAGGTTTTCAAGGATGCTGTTATGTGACACTGTACGTTTATGTGGAAGGGTAGATGAGCTTGGCCCTTTTTAGATCTCATTCCTTTTGAGTGTGTAAGGTTTGGCTGTATTTCTACAAGTTTTTGTTATGTGTGTGATCTCATTACTTTTTCAAGTTCCATTACAAAATTATTTGCTAAAATATAATATTTTTATCAAAGTTGATTTAAATTCTATGGTATTAGCAGTAACAATATAGGATGTAAAATATCTAGACCCGGATTCATGTACATCCTGGGTATAGGTGGTATAACCATGGTATAACGACGGTATAAGGACTGGACCCCAATTCTTGAGTTCGTGGGAGATGAGTTGAAAACGCAATTTGAAAACGAAGTCGTTTTCGTTTTCGAAGGAATTGGTATTCTTGAACGGTATCGTGGAAAACGTCATGGGTTGTGAGTTGAAAGCATTGATATTAATTAAACCCCTATAGTAGGCTAGATTAGCAGTCTCCTATACCTCCGCACAGGCGCGAGCGTAGCAAATTGAAGACTCAACCGGCCCATTTCAAGATGGCGATTTGGTGTTTTAATTTATGCTTTTTTAATGCAATAAAGTATTTTACTGGATTGTTTGATATGGTTTTAGCTTGTGCAGCATGGTATTAAACAAAAGAAACATACGAAGTGATTGCATAAGGGAATTTAGTAATCATTTGGTGTTAAAGGCTAGTATGCTTACCTGTCAACCTGGCGGCAATCTTGAGAACTATTTGGCCACAAATCGCTCCCATTTGATTAACATGTAAACTGTCATTTTAAGATGGCTTCTAATTGTACCGGAAGTGGACCACCGACTGCTGGTCTAGCCAATTATATAGGATGTCTATGGTGAAAGAGTATCACGAAATCCAAACACTTTAAAAAGATTTGCGTATAGCAAAGAGCTCGAAAAAGTTCTATATTTATTCTAGATGGCAGTGCCTTCATAAACGCGGGCCAATCGAAAGACAAGTTGTATGAAATGATTTGATTGTTGCAATTATGTAAACAAACAGTTGAGCAAGTTCATATCAGAACAATGTTGTGCTGGCATAGGGTTGGCTAGGCTTGTCAAACATGTAATGTAAGTATGAATTTTACTAGTCCTATAGCCAAATGGAACTTTAGACCTACACTTTTGCATTAAAATAATTTTCCACATCTGGGCCTAGGCCAGGGACGGTTTCTGATTTGTTTTATGAGAGTATAATGACACCTTTTCTCGTTCCACACAAAGAAGAAAAATTTTAAATGTCCGCTATTTGTTTACGTATCGCACTTTCCCGCCTAACTCTGCTTATACCGTCAAAAAGTGTCAAGTAACTATGGTTACTTGTTGATTGTATGCCAAGTGTTTAAGGCTTATTTTAAAACCTTTATTTGGAAGCCTTCCAACAAACTTTTTCAACTTTTTTTTTCAAAAGAGACTATATTTCTATAACCTTAATGTCCATGTAAAATATGAACATTGTAGTCCCACCCGTCTGGTCAGAATCGCGGGCCGACGTATTAGATGTTAGCAGTAGCAGTAGTAGGCAGTAGTAGGCAGTAGCAGTAGCTAACATCCTTAAAGTGATTTTGAGCATGTTTCAAGCCATTTTTTCACCAAGAAGGAATAATCGTACCCCAATAAAAATTTGGCATGTGTTGTCAGGTACCTAAATCCCCTCGATTGTGATAGTTTTCAAGTTCACATCACGTTACATGACGGCTGGGTAACACCTCGAAATCACCCAACTCTGCTTGGTGTATAAGGTGCTTGAGTGTGTAGCGCACCGCGGCTTGGCTGCGGCGCCCTAACGGGCACCTATATAATAACAATGCAGTATAAATGATTGAATTTGCCTATTATTATTTAAACTTTTTTAATTATTGTATATCAATTATCAATACTTATTTAAATTATTATTAAAAATCATAATATTAACCTGTATTGTTTATAAAATGTGTGTGTATCATCCTGACTCCTGTTGATGTGCATATCTAGTTCTATCACAGAAAGTAGGAGAATGTAACTTGTAATATCTTTACAATACTGTATTTATTATACTTGAGCATTGTATCATGAATCATGATGACAACCAATTGCTCCATGGTTGTGATTAGGGATGTAAATTGGAAATATCAGTATTTAAAAAAATACTGCAATATGTACTGTACTTCCATTTATTTGGTTGTATTTGTCCTTGAATTTAAGGAATCTCTTGAATGAAACAAAAAAACCATCAAAATGGAGCTTAAGACCATTGTGGCAAATCATCTGCATGTACACAACCACAAATTTTCAAGTAGGTATGCCTATTGGGAAAATCATTGATAACATAGAATATATTTTGAAATACTCAAAAATTAAAATACTACCTACAATGGAAAATAGCCAGTAGGCCCTACAAAAAGCTAGGCATGTTTGCAAGGTTGACTGTATCTCCTATAGTTGGCTTTTGGGGAACCTAGCTTGTGGAGACTCCGTAGTCCTCCGTAGGATTGGTTCTAAATTATTTGGCCACTACAAATTTTCTAGTTTATTATTTATTGTGGTTTGAATGTAAACAGATAATGCTGTTGATCTTAGTATCACATACAAAACTGGGGTCCCGGATGTTGGCTTAAAATGTCAAATCAAATTGGTCAGTTTATATTAAACAGATTGAGACCCTCCTGAGCTCTGTTCCCGATGTTCTTGTCATAAGAAAATGTTTAAAAAAACTATATTTGGTAGAAATATGCTTAATTAAAGTGATTTGTGATTAATTTGTTAAATTTTTTGCGGGGTGGTAGTTTCTGCTTGTCTGAGCCTCATTCGGGGAGTGATGCCTTTGCTTTAAAAACTGTGGCAAAAAAGATGGTAACAATTACATTTTGAATGGATCAAAGATGTGGATTTCAAACTCTGACATAGCAGGTGTTTTCTTGGTCTTTGGCTAATGCAAACCCATCTACTGGTTACAAGGGAATCACCTTTTTTCATTGTCGATAGAGACACTCCCCGCCGGGTCGTTGGCAAGAAGGAGGATAAACTGGACTGCGGAGCTCCGGGTACCTGTATGATTCTTTTTGACAATGTTAGGTAGTACTAGGTAGAGAATACCAATTGCCCATTAATAGAAATATGGTACAGGGCCTCTATTCTATACTCCGACCAAATTTGGGATTCGTATGTTTTTTACGGTAATCGATTCGGTTGTGGTTGGTCGAGGTCGAAAGGAATGTGTTTTTTTTCTTTGGTTAAATTTGTTTATTTTTGATTAGAACAATATGGTGGGAGATAATTCCCTAGCCTACACTTAAACACTCCCAGATTATTAACTTTCTCAAAAAAATAATAGTATGCTCAAAGAGAAAACTTACCTTTAGTAAGGGCCTTCCCCTAAAAGTCTCATATTTTCCCCTTTTTCATAAAATTAGACCATTTAAAACCCATTTTTTCCCCGATTGGAAAAAATCACACATCTATTTTATTGTCATTTGAAAAGATGTGACAATTGACTGCGATTCATTTGTTCCATTTTTGGCCGACTGCACTGCCATGTGAATTATACCTTTCGAACTCGACCAACCACAACCAAATCGATTTCCGTTGAAACGTACGAACCCAAATTTTGGGCCAGAGTTATAGAATAGGGGTCCAGGTATGTGAACCGAAAATATTTTTTTGTTACTTGCAGATGCTCAGTCAAATATTTACTTTGAAAATCCCTACACAAGGCTTTTGTGGTTAGTTAAACTGAAGAAGCTAAAAGTAAAATGGAAGTAAGCCAACAAAAAATTAAAATTAAAACTTCTATTTGGGCACCATCAACGATACAATATATGCCATTGGCAGTCTTGGCACGTTCCCCCAAAAAAGGAACTTTGAAAGTTAAGTTACTTATGCCTAAAAGGAACTGAGACTTTCCCTTTCGTTCCTTTTCAAAAAAAAAGGAACTGATACGTTCCTCGTTACTTTAAAGGGAAACTTATTTTCCCTTTCCGTTCCTTATACCATCACTGATTTAAACAATAAAAAATGTGAAATGATTTAAATTCATCATTACTCTTATTTTTTAAAAGTGAGTCCCAGGCCATCTGACGAGGGTGGCGCCATTTTGAAACAAGATGTCACATTAATATTTTTCATACTGCAGTTTCGATATCAGGTACTAGAATTAAACGGTATTACGACGGCGAAAGGAACTTATAAAGGAACGTTAATTCGTTCCAAGTTCCCACGAAATAGTAACTTTGACGTTACAATTTTCCTGACCTAAGAAAAGAACGCGTTCCCACACAAGTTCGTAAAAAAGGAACGCTTCCCGGGAACGCGTTACTAGGAACGCGTTCCCCCCCAAAGACTGGCCATTGGTCCATTAATGATCAACTTTCTGTATAGTGAACTTTTTTATTTCCGATAGTAGGACTTACAACCCTTTTCTTCCTTACCTATGTACTTCATTACTGCAGAAAAGGAGCATTTAACTTCATTCTTAGTCTCATCAAAATTCCTTTTATGATTTGTTTTTTTATAAGCAAATAATGTAGCAAAATTTATTGTGAATTTGAGGATTATATGTAGGCTAGGCAAGGCCTACTGTAATTAATTTATGTAGTCTTTCTATGAAATGATACTATGAATAATTAATTATTATAGTTTTGTAGGCATATGTGCTATATTAATATATGTAACGGTGTAACATAATGTATGGACAAATTGTCTAGAATGAAATATTTTATTGATGTATTGGATTGCTTTAACTCAGTTCAGTTTTGAACTCCAATTTGTGTGTTTAGGTGCCGGAAACAAATATTTTGGGTGAACTGGGGCACGGATATAAGTTGCAGCTGGATACCTGAATGAGGGTCGTATTGGTTTTTGGAGCACAATGGTTGGCTTAGCCCAGGATGTTTTATGCTACCATTCCTATCCCTGGAGAGAAAGGAGTTTGGCAAGAGCATATATTCGTTCCAAGTAGGTATCATAAAAATTTATTTGAGGTGTGTTTTAGTACTACATATCCATTATGCCCCGAAGAAAACAATCGGATCGAACTAACCCAATGACAATGTACATACGGTAATCTATACCGGTAAAGAAGTACGTATGCACATTTTTTAAGTTTGGAAAGTGGGCCTATGATTATGAAACCCACAATTTTGGCTCGGTTGGTGGTGCCTACTGCCTACATAGGTACTACATAATTTTATTGTGATTCTTAACTTTGTCTAGTCATATATTATACTATTTATTTAATAATTAATGGAACTTAACATTGCTCTCAGGTGGGAAATATTGCAACATAATAAAAAAAACTTTATTTCCCACCTAAGAGCAGTAAGTTCAATTAATTATTAAAATCATTTCATTTACCTGTTCTACTAAAGTTTCTTTTGAAATATATTATACTAGTATGCTGTAATTGACAGGCTGCGAGCATAAACCGTCTGACAAAAAATCAATCTGAGATACAAGCAGTTGCGGCGGCGGCAACATCGCCCGCTAAAGCTAGAAGCCACGCGTAGACAACTGCATGCTGATAAATATTTGTTCAGTGTGGTGCTATCTGTGTGCAAATTGGTGAACTCTGTGTATTGTGACTTCAAATAGCACGGCGGGACTACGGCTGGCCGTGCGCTCATAAACCGGGTAACGCGCGTTAAGACGGTTTATACTCCGGCCCCTCAATTATCTTGCTTTTGGTATGCTTTCTCTTACAAATATAATATTATTTCCATTTTCTTAGTCAATGCAACACCAAATTGCGCAAGCAGCCATACAGATAGAGTGGGGCTCGTCTTCTTGTTTACAATTCAGCAAGGGTTTCAGGGAAGCAGGACTGCCATTTGTCAAGGAAGCGTCTATGGCTAAATATTATGCATCTGGTGAGTTCTGAGATCAATCATTTAGGCCTACCAGAGCAGTTTTATATACAGAATTGTTTCTTTCTCAAAACTTGAGTGTGTAAAATTAAAATATGAAGGTAATTATTGCATGCATAGTAAAATTTATGATTTTTTAATTATTGATATTGTCATCGGCCATAGGCACACAACATCAAGGCACTAATCAGGAATCAGTCAGAATATAAATCATATTGAATGAAGATTCTATGAAAAACGTATTCCTAAGATTCCCTAATATTACAGACGATTTAGTTTTACATTGGCATTATTTAATAAAATAATTATGGATGGCCTGACCTAGTTTTTTGTTTGTGAGGACTATTTTGTTGTATCATAGCTAGAGTGATATATTTTTTTAACATTTAAATTTTAATAGTTAGCATTAATTTTGTTAAATTTAGCATTTTGTAGCACCTATTTTTTCCTTTCCACCAAAACCCTAAATGTGGGGTGTTTCTTGCACTAATGGTAAATGATGGATTATATAGGAACATTCCAATTCGATTTAGTCTCATAAAACGCTACTAGGTAGTTCTAAACTAGTTATCAATGTAGGCCTTTTTAAAAAACATTATTTTATTTCTTTATTAGTAAAATTAGAATTTTACAGCATCAAAATTAGCATTTTGTAGTACCAAAAACTTAAACAGTAACAAAGATTGGAGAAGAGTTGACAGGTTGGGAAAGAAGGGTGAATCTAACTAGCCGATAGGCATTTTTCACACTAGAACTAAACAGTAACAAAGCGTAGGCCTATCTATATTTAGCATCCTTTTGTAGAAAATATATTCTTTTGGTAGTGGATGACAGTGAGTTAATAAACTTGAAGCCAACGAGAAACTCATTAGTGGTCATTTATGCACTGATTAATAAGCTATGAAACATTTAAAAACATGATATTGATTTCATAAATATTTTAGACATGTTCCTATGAGGAAAAGGGAAATATTCCAGTCGAAGGTTCTTCAAAATTGTAACTACCATATTATACGCGATTATAAGCCGCCAACAAGTAATGGTTGTACAACTATTTTCACCACTAAAATTTTCAACTGTTATAAATAAATGTAGTACTAGTATTGACAAAATCCCTGCACATAATGGCCACACTTCACTCTTGAAGTACGAGTGGCCTATATTCAATACAGTATTCATATTTTTTTTTTAAACAAAAAACATGGTATTTTGGATTTCCTAAATATAGGAACTTCCTCCATAGTAGGGGGGCAACAGGTATCCCGTGCATCTTTCGTGGAAGAGTTTTGCGGTAAGTTGTATTCTATTAGGTAGTAGGATACAAGTTTTTTGCACTTTCCTTGCAGGCCATGCTATGCTGCAGAGGGCGTCGGGGGCGTCGCGACGCCCTTACACGTTTTTTAAGAGGGATGATTTTTTATCTCGTGTGCCTTTCGTGATAGAGTGTTGCGGTAAACTATATTTTATTAAGTAAGAGCAAACAAATTTTTTGCACCTATTTTGCAGGTCCTGGTATGCTTGAAAGGGCGTCGGGAGCGTCGCGACGCCCTATAACGTTTTTTAAGAGGAATTATTTTTTATCTCATGTGCCTTTCGTGATAGAGTATTGCGGTAAACTGTATTCTATTAAGTAATGACATACAAGGTTTTTTCACCAACCTTGCAGGTCCTGGCACGCTTCAGAGGGCGTCGGGGGCGTCGCGACGCCCTAAAACGGTTTTCTGAAAAGAGGAATGAATTTTTATCTCGTGTACCTTTCGTGCTAGAGTGTTGCGGTGAACTGTATTCTATTAAGAAATAGCATACAAGTTTTTAGCACCTACCTTGCAGGTCTTGGCACGCTTCAGAGGGCGTCGGGGGCGTCACGACGCCCTATAACGCTTGATAAAGATGCTTGATTTTTTATCGCATGTGCCTTTTGTGATACAGTATTGCGGTGAATTGTATTCTATTAAGTAATAGCATACAAGTTTTTAGAACCTACCTTGCAGGTCCTGGTAGGCTTCAGAGGGCGTCGGGGGCGTCGCGACGACCTTTAACGTTGATAAAGATGCTTGATTTATTATCACGTGTGCCTTTCGTGATAGAGTATTGCGGTAAACTGTATTCATTTAAGTAATATCATTCAAGTCTTTTGAACCTACCTTGCAGGTCCTGGTACGATTCAGAGGGCGTCGGGGGCGTCGCGACGCCCTATAACGTTTTTTAGAGTGATGTTTTTTATCTCGTGTAAAAGCATAAATTAAAACACCAAATCGCCATCTTGAAATGGGCCGGTTGAGTCTTCAATTTGCTACGCTCGCGCCTGTGCGGAGGTATAGGAGACTGCTAATCTAGCCTACTATAGGGGTTTAATATCAATGCTTTCAACTCACAACCCATGACGTTTTCCACGATACCGTTCAAGAATACCAATTCCTTCGAAAACGAAAACGACTTCGTTTTCAAATTGCGTTTTCAACTCATCTCCCACGAACTCAAGAATTGGGGTCCAGTCCTTATACCGTCGTTATACCATGGTTATACCACCTATACCCAGGATGTACATGAATCCGGGTCTAGATATTTTACATCCTATATTGTTACTGCTAATACCATAGAATTTAAATCAACTTTGATAAAAATATTATATTTTAGCAAATAATTTTGTAATGGAACTTGAAAAAGTAATGAGATCACACACATAACAAAAACTTGTAGAAATACAGCCAAACCTTACACACTCAAAAGGAATGAGATCTAAAAAAAGGGCCAAGCTCATCTACCCTTCCACATAAACGTACAGTGTCCCATAACAGCATCCTCGAAAAGCTTGGCAAAATAGAATTTGCATGTTATTACGTTTAAATTAATTAGAAAAAAAGAACTTGGATAAACTATTACGTTAAATTAATAATCGCAAATTCTATTTTGCCAAGCTTTTCGAGGATGCTGTTATGGGACACTGTACGTTTATGTGGAAGGGTAGATGAGCTTGGCCCTTTTTTTAGATCTCATTCCTTTTGAGTGTGTAAGGTTTGGCTGTATTTCTACAAGTTTTTGTTATGTGTGTATAGTTTACCGCAACACTCTATCACGAAAGGCACACGAGATAAAAAATCATCCCTCTTAAAAAACGTGTAAGGGCGTCGCGACGCCCCCGACGCCCTCTGCAGCATAGCATGGCCTGCAAGGAAAGTGCAAAAAACTTGTATCCTACTACCTAATAGAATACAACTTACCGCAAAACTCTTCCACGAAAGATGCACGGGAAATAAAATCATACCTCTTGCTCCTCTACTACCACAAAAAAACCTGTTCTGGTAATCTTGCAGCATCAACATCCAACCCAACATCAACATTTCTTTATTTACATCTTGGGTACTTTTTCCTTTTCTCATAGGTAGTAGTATATTTTACTGTTAGTATTAGTGTAACTGATAAATATTTTTTGTATTGTGTGCTATTACCATTTACTAACAACTCTTTAATTTTCCTGACAACTTTGGTAATACATAAGTCATAATGTAATAGTATGGTAGTAGGGCTGTATGGAGTGTTTAAAATTAATTCATCACTACTTAATACTTATATACCCCATGGGCATTTATATTATTAGTGTTCGACGCGAGTTGGAACGTGGGTTGAAAGAAGCATTGAAAGCTCAACCGTCGTTGCAACCTGCAACCATTCAAACGAATTCGGGTTGCAACGGCGGTTGAGATGTCAATGCTAATTTCAACGTGCATTCCAACTCTACTCGCATCTTACGCTAGAATTATAAATGGGGTTAATTGGTAGTAAAAAGTATACTAACTATAGAACTGCAGCTTGTGCAGATCTTAGGCATTCAAATTTATTATCATAAAGCTACACTATATCATAATAATTAACCTGTAGGCCTATATATGTTTTATTAACCTTGATCTTCTCGCAACATGATGAACTTAATTTGGCAAAGAAAACAATGGAGTTACTATTGGAATCATCTCGTCTTCTTCGTGCTTGAGTAGCAGTGAGGAGGATTTATTGTAGTTAAATACTCCTCCTAAGGCAGCAGCCGATAGAGCGCTCCATCTTCTCATGTCCACTCTGGCGGCGAACGCTGGAAACGCGCTAGTGAGGATAGAATCTACACATGCTATCCTCGCGCGTAAGAAATTAACTAATTGAGATAAGTATTGTGATGTTCTATCGCGCACACAAGAAACAGCACCTACATGGAATCTAGTCTTCAACATCATATTTTAACAGAAACATAATTCATTCCGTGAAAAAATGCATTGGAGACACTGAAAACGTAATCAAACGCCGACTGGTTAACCAACTATACCTACTGTTATTTTGTTAGTTACATATTTCGTACGTTGAATATTATCCGTCCACAATCCACCTACCCACTTGCCATTAGAGTGTATATTTGCTGAAGCCACTTATTGGAAGACAAGTGACTCAACATATGCACTGATTCGTTATTTCGTGTAAGGAATCTACAAGGAATTACGGAAACAAAACACATTCCCTCTCACTTAGGTAATTCAGTGGGATCTTAATAAAGAGTGGTCTTCATATTTATATAAAAAATTCATACCTAGTTGACATACTAATTCATTTTTGGCTTAAAACAATCAGTAGCCCTAGATTATATCACAATAAATGGGCTAAGTCCAGATTTACAAAACCCAACCTTGGCCGGGGATCGAACCCATGCCTCCCAAAAGACCACCGAGGCCGCGGTTGTTGCTGAATTATTGGTGCATTTTGATATTATAATATAATGAATATCAAAATCTTAAGTTATTAAATCACCACTCCCAGTTATTTAGTCCGCGCCCGGGCAGAGGGAGACCATGGGTTCAATTCCTGTTTTTGTTAAAAGTATTTATATTGGGATTTTTCGTAATCACAATAAAACAATCAAATCCCCTGGGCCCCGATTCATGTACATTTATCCCGGGTATAGGTGGTATAAGGACGGTATAATGCAGGACATGGCAGGATAAGGCCTGGTTAAGTCTGGGCAACTCTCATCCAATCAAAAATTTCCAATGCAACAACAGACACAACAAATGTTATTTTCCACTGCATTCCACAGCCATGTAAATCAGCAAATTAGCAAAAGAACACTGAAAATTTCCACCATCTTTTGTTTTACTTTTTCATTTAGTGACAGGAGTTTTGCGTGAATTCATTTAAAGAAAAGAAGAGGCTTATTATTGCCGTAAATTTTGGAATAGCCTAGGACTATCATACCATTCTTTATCTGCATTAGGCTTTTAGTAATCAAAACTAGTTATTTGTGCGGGATGTGTCTGAACAAGGTCGTGCAGGTCTAGGGTTGCCTAGGAGAGGCCTAGGGCTTGTCAAACGTGTTATGTTAGCATTAATTGAATGTAGTCCTATAGTCTAATGGAACTTTAGGCCTACACTGTTGTATTATGAATAATTTTCTACATCTGGGCCTAGGCCCGGGACGGTTTCTGATTTGTTTTATGAGAGTAATGACAACTTTTCTCGTTTTACACATAGATGCAAAATTTAAAATGTCCGCCATCTGTTTACGTATTTTCTTATCCCCGGTCGAGGCGGGATAAGTCTTCATGAATTGGATTCGGAGTTATACCGCACTTATACCACCTAACTCGGCTTATACCGGATAAAATGTACATGAATCGGGGCCCTGGGTGGGTGGGTGGGTGAATAAGGTTTAAAAAATTTAAGTACTATTGCATTTTAATACCTGGGCTACCATGATTCCGAGAAAATTAAGCACAAGACCATGTTGACTTGTTATTCCCAGTGTTCTTTTATATTGGTGTTTTGTCCAGTATTTTTTTATTTTGCATTCTAATACTTTAGGAACGCATAACGTTTATTGTTTACTGCTTTATTGTATTCACTCTTCACAAAGCTTGAGTGGCTTTATTGTTGTTGCTTGAATTGAAACGCTGTGTGCTACTCTAGTATTGCATTATATTCCATATTTGGCCTATTATAGATTATAGAACATAACTTAATATTTTGCTTTGATATTAATAAATTTAGTCATTATATTAATATTATTTCAAAATATGTTTGACTCTGTAACGTTGTACTATGGAATAATACTACGGCCACAAAAATAAGCGGTTTATATCAATGTCTACGTTCACTGGCGCCCGACAGACTATATCCGTAGGTATTTTAATTATAAATGCTGATATAAATCTATATAAATACTAGAAATACTTATAAATAAATAAATACTAAATTTTGAATTCATAATGAGCCACATGATACCTATTCTATTCCCCCAAAACCTTATATATTTACACTGTGCTTGTGTAGGATCATATGGGTGTTTACAAAGGTATCCTCACTCGGCGGCCATGACGGTGCTACGCCCCCGCGACACTAGCGCATTCTCTAGGTGATTTGAGTCCTCTATACTGAGCCATGTGGGACATTGTGTTGTCTCGTAACATTCACAAATGTAGGCCTATTGCATACAGGGCAGAAACTTTTAAGTTATATAACTTTAGTATGTGCATACATTTAATAAGTTTAATATATTAGAGACTTCCCTCACCTGACTTCTACAGCAGCCATGAGATAGATATGACCATAACACCAGCGGTTGTTGTCACACTTCATCTTTTCAATCGCAGCCGTCTACATCTTGGGATCAGAATTACAAAGAAACTGCCAAGATACATTCTCCAGACTGCCATCAGAAATGCCTTCAAGAGAAACCTAGAAGATTTTTTTATCAAAAAGCACCCTTACATGTTTGACAAACTGACCAGACTTAAATAAATTCATTGGTGTATTATATTTATCATATTGATTAAGCAATGATAACATTGTTAGTCTTTATTTTATTCGCACATGTTATGGTAGTACCTATATAATATATATTCATGACAAGTCTCATTCAATATTCAGGTGTCCTGTGCACCACAATGAGTGTTATTCCTAATTCCTTATTAGAAATATGAAACTTAGTATAATAAGAAATAATTATTAATTCATAATTAATTAATTCAAAATTCCCAATTTTAACAACAAATATGGCCAACGTTCACTTTCTTACTCGGTTCCTTCTACGTTCAACTTGATGCCCTCCTCACTGAAAACCTTGTCTAACATTTCAAAAATTAAAACTGAACTAAAATCTTATCTTCTTTCTGACACCTTTTGACAATGTTTTCCGATTTATTTAATTTATTTTTCTAAGCTCTTTGTTCTTTTTCTGTAATTTTTTGGATTTCACAAATTAACTGAATATGTCATGCAACCATAGTATTTATACATAGTACATGTTTTTCATGTTTATTTTGGTTATATGTTCCGTTCTCTGTATTGTCACCATCTTAAATAATTTATAAATTGTCTTTACCCCACAGTTAAGCCTTTTTCAGGCTTTGTGGGTTTTTTGATTATATTCTTGTTAGATTTATTTCTGTAGGCCTATGTAACATTAATTATTTATTTGTACAATTTTGCTATGTTGTATGAGTCATGTATGTTCTATGTTCTATGACAATAAATAAAAATAAATTTGTATCTGTTAAAAAAATAAATAAAAAATAAAAATAAAGCTAGCCTATAATATTGCAATTTTTTCATGAAGCAATAATTTTGTCATCAAAATTAATCACAATTCTCTCAATATGGATGCTGTATCAAATAAGTAATGTTGTTGAAAAACATAGTTAAATAACCTAAAAGTTCTATAAACTTTTTAAAAATATCAACAATCGATAATACATACCTAACGATATTCCTCTTCGATAATGTACTGATATTTGATAATTGATATTGATGCCCATCCCTAATTTGTTTGTTTCATGTTTCAGAAATGGCTGGTGCTGTGACATCAAAATGCATTGACTGGATGGGTGGTGTGGGATTTACAAAAGATTTTCCACAAGAAAAATTCTTCAGAGATTCTAAAGTTGGAACAATTTATGAAGGGACAAGCAATATCCAACTAAATACTATTGCCAAATATATTGAAAAGGAATATTCATCTCAATAATGCAACAGCATTGGGTATTGTAACTAGTGTTCTTATGATGTTCCTAGTCCCTGAAAAGAGGTGATAATTCATTGAATTATTCATCCCAGAAAATCGGAAAGTAAAAAAATGTTAAAAATATAAAATTGTATAAAGCCATTCTAATCAGCTTCTTCGATGCTGGTGTCATCGTGGAATGAAATGTGGCCAACCAGCAGAGCTTATTTCAAATACCGATCACTGGTTTGCCACCGCTTTAAATGAAGTTACCTGATAAAAATCACTTCTGTGACTGAGTTGATACTTGACATAATTTATTTGTACATAATATGTCTCCCTTGAGTCATTGATAATAATTGTGTTTAGTGTATTTACACAGCATAGTTGCATGACTTATGATGGGTGGCTCTGAGGTACTGTAATCTGAGGTGCAGAGGTTGCAGCAAGACAAATAAAAGTAAGGCGGAATGGACATGGCCTCACAAGGATTTCTCAATATGCACATGCCATAGAAGCTTGGGAAAGCTCATTCAAAAATTGACTATTTTGTAATTTTGTGTATAATGTTACTAAAATTTATGGTATTGTTTAATTAGACATTAAGTTTAATTTAGGCCTACCATAAAAAATGTACTTGTTTCTTTAAGCATGTTTACATTTTTTAATATTATGTATGATACCTATTCGATTTGTTGATGCAACGCTCTAAAATTATATTTGCTAGCTCGCAAGTGACTTTTGATAGGTTGCGAGTAAACTTTTCTGCCCTCAGAAAGTACTTTTTAACTCGTCGCCTGTAAAAGTAATCTAACTAAAGTCTAAACATAAAAACCGTCTAAATTTTATCGGAGGCCTCTACAAGCAAGTCGATCAGGCTTAAAAAGTTGAAATGCATTTAAACGTGTTTCAGACGTTCTAAAATCACTTGGGGCTACAACCAAAAAACATTCACCAATGGTGGAATGGCTCCGGCGACTGGGGTATACATGGGGAGGAGGGGCTATGAAATCATATATTTTACGAGTCATTTCGCTGTGTTTGTTTTATTTTAAGCACACTGCAAACACTATAGAGAGGACACCTTCTGGCAGTATCAAAACATGTGGTGGATAATGTTAATAATCTGATACATGAGATCCTTTTTGAATAAACAAAAATTCTATGCACGGAAGAAAACATCTTTCCTCGTCTCATTAGAGGTATCAAAAATGCTATGCTTCATAATAATTTCAATGAGGACATTGGAGGTTTAAAATTAAGTGCTACATTGCAACATTATCAACAACAAAAACAACACCCAATTATTTATTACTTATTAGCACTCCCACGACAACAAGGAAATCAAGTGGTCTCAAGTTTTTAGACAATGACAATGAAATGCTGAGAAGAAGAGAAATAAATAATTCAACGTCAGCAATCTCAAATTTCATTTTTTAAGATTTTAATCTGCCTCAGATGATGATATGCATACTCGTATTGAAACGTCATGCAGTTTTAAATAATGGAACACAGCGAAATGACTCGGAAAATATATGATTTCTTTTATATGTTATTACCTGATATGTTAAAAGAGAAATGCAATAAATGTGTTGAATAATACTTAGTAAGCCTACTTAGGTACTTTAATAGTACGGTAATACTAATAGTAACTCTCGGCAGTTATGACTCCCAATTGTTTTTTATACATATCAAATGGTTAAGGGACATTGGTCTGGACAAATATTGATGATACCTACTAACTATTTTGTACGGGTAGAGATGTAAAATTTCCGGAAAGATAAATCTCGGAAATTTTCCGGAAATATTTCCAGAAATATTTCCGTGCCTAAAATACATGCAAATTGCAAATATAATGTGGTGGAGTGTAAGGATACGGTTACCTGAGTCTGTATGCAGGATGATACTATTGAATCCTACATAGAGATACTAGGTGTGGTAGGTGTAGACCCACTGCCACTGGTTGCGTGTTGTGTGAGCTTAAACCTTTTCTTAACATCTGAAGGACATTTAAAACACCCCTCCAAGTGCTTTCGCATCCTTGTAACATTCATGATATACAGTTTTGCACAGAACTTGCACCCATAGGAATCATTTTTAGTGTTAACTTGTGGTTGTTTTGTAAAGTAACTTCTTATTAGTTATTTTGATGTTTCCCCATACTGCAAACTTACAAACTAGGCCTAGGCCTACACTAAAACAATTAATACAATGTGAACTTGTCACTTGTCACATTCACATGTAGATCAACCCTTCTTCTTCTTGTTTTTTGTGGCCTTGGAAGCTTGGACCATGTGGCCAGTTAATATCTAGGTATTTTATTGCATTAAGAATAACTTAAAAATAACTTTATTCAACTTGTTGTGCACATGGTACATGCATAACTCATTCATTCATAAGTAATAAAAATAAGAACAAAAGGGAAATGGAAGAAGCTGGGTGTCATGAGCTTGGAAACTATATATTAGCATTATTTCCAAGTGCACTGCCCACCTCATTCCTTTACATCTTTGCTACATTTTGTGCGGGAAATTTAAAATATATTTCCGGAAATTTTCCGGAAAGATAAACTCGGAAAATTTCCGGAAATATTTCCATTTCCGGAAAATTTCCCGTGGAAATATTTCCCATTTACATCCCTATGTACGGGTATTTCTTTGTTTACTTATAGATAGGCCTATTGTATTGTATTCGATTATCTGTACAATTTCTAAAATAAAATAATAATAAAATAAATAATAATAATAATAATAATAATAATAAATAATAAAATAATAATAATAATAAGTGTATAGATGTAGCAAAGAATGCAGGGAACGCTATGGCCGTAAGGTGACAGTATATTATATGGAATCAGTGGTGTTTATTACTGCAAGTCATGGCTGGAACAATTAACAGAATTGTTTTTAACATTTCTGTGTTGTTATCATGTATTGTAGTTAATCGGGAAAAAGTATGTTTTAAGTTCAACCTGAAATACTTAAACTCAAACTGCAAACCCTAGGTCTATCATTACAATGTTGTCCATAAGGTACTGAAAAGTCATTTCACATAGTATAGATTACTATTCTTATAAATCTAGTAGTTAGTAACAAACTTAACATAACATACTATTTGTGATATCTTATTGTGTGAGTGAAATGAAGAAATTCATTGCCAATAAGGACGTTCGTAA
>JAMZAV010012598.1:0-17231 GCA_024449915.1 Sweltsa coloradensis | reverse complement strand
GTACCTAGACAAAGGACACATGCAAAAATAAATTTTGATTGTGTTTGGTGGAGGTGCCGGGTAGAATCTTATAATGCAGTAATAAATGTGAGTGAGTAGACTTTACAATACGACTTTTTTTGTTATCATCATAAACACGCAGGGAAAATACCTAAGTGCAAATAAAGTAGATTAAAATAATTCGTTTCTTTGAGTTGTTTGTTTGAAAAGCTTTTATCGCACTAGAAACCAAAGCTGCTTTCTCTCACTCCGTTTATCGATAGCAAAAAATCTTTTCTTGTAACTAAGCCAATTTCCTTTCAACAAGGCACATTTAAAACCCCCCTAAAACAATTGTTTTAGAGAGCTTTGGTTGCCCAACGAACAAAACAATTCCTCCCTTCGGTTTCTTTAAGGTGATTATCGCACATTCTTCCAGGAGCCATTCTCTAGAGCTTAATAGAACATTGTGTTACGTAATCGATTTATTTCACTCTCTTCAGCCAGAGAGCTATTTGCTGTGAACCCGCGTTTACAGCGGAGAGAGAAGAGAGTGGGAGGGGGGGTTCTTTTGTTAAGCCTCTACATGTGGCAGTTTCCAATCACCAGCCTGACTCCCCTGTGAGTTGCCTACGTTATTTCTATAAATATTATTCAATCAAAACTAGCGGGTTCGAGAAGAGAAATTCACGCGAAAGCAGGGGGATTTTCACGTCTTCACTCCATGCGCTCATGACCACTGGACCAGCTCTGGGGAAATGCGAAAGTGTGAATATTTTCCATGGGTTGGAGCTTAACACATCCGACGTACATTGGCGATCCGGATTTGCTTAGGAGTTGGTCTCACGTGATTTTATAGTGTGCAGACTATTTGTCTACAGACATTTGATATTGGTAGTCCATTGGTCTACACCGCTTTTTCGTCTAAGGCGACAAATAGTATGACTAGACATTTAGTCTAGCTAGTAATTTTTGGTGTACAGTTCTTTCGTCTAGTTTGTTTTGTGGGGGCCATAACCTCAGAATCAACAATTATAATCAAGTTGCCCAAATCAATCCAGGTAGTTCAAAATTGAATTTATGTCAGCGGTTTTTTGTAAGTTGTTTCTACCCTCCTTTATGAGCATAAGAAAGAAGCATAAAGAAAAATTGTTTTCTGTAGTTTCTGGCGTTGCACGATCTTCTTCGTTAAACGGAGATAAAATTTTGAAATTGTGCTGGTAGGCAAAAACAAATCGTGCAACGCAAGAACAAAAGAAACCATTAATCCTTATATTTAGATTGTAGATACAGAATGTAGAAACAATATACAAATGACCGTTCTCAAAAATTCAATTTGAACTAGCGTATTGATATTCGGAAATTGAATATAATTGTGGGATAATGAGTGATATGTCCAGTTATAAACATTTTCAAAAAAATATTTGAACTGTTATTATAGGTCCATCTTTCATTGTAATAACGTTTCAGACGTCTTTACAGAATTCTTTAAAAATCATATTTAGGTTAGGGAATCCCCTTAAACACGCGTAAGGTGATAATGCTTTACCCTGTTTAAAATATTAAGTTGCATCAGTTATTTGTCTGTGTCCTACCTGGTAAAGAAGTATGGCGTCCCCGACCTCCGCATACAGATGGCTAGCGCAAGATGGCCGACCGTCAAGTGGCGGCACAGCGCAAGAGCCACCGCCTGTGTGACGGGCAGCATGGTGTGCACGGGCGAGCACGAGGCCGAACATGGCAGGGGGGCGCTGGACCAGCCGAGCACGAGATGCCGGCCCCTAGCGATGACGTCCACTGCGAGCGAGGCCAGCAGGGCGGTGACGTCAGAGTGGAGGATGCAGGGGACTGGCCGACGACGAACACGGGCAGACCGATGGCCGTCATCAGCGAGAGAGTCACCACGGCGAGGGTTTCAGTCTGAGGAGGAAGAAGAAGAAGGTGATCATTCGCAGGCTCGAAGCGTGTGACGCTAGCAGGGCGTGGGTTCGAATCCCGCATAAGGCATGGGTTTCTGTGATTGTACGGCACCCTCATCATTCACCAATCATCGCCACGAATCACAACAGTGAATTATAGAGCAAACGAACGAACAGAAATCATAAAATGTGTGTTGTGTTTGTAATTTGTATTGACATGGTTTTACCTGCTGTATTGAATGATTTGTTAAACAAACAAACAAACAAACAAACAAACAAACAAACAAACAAACAAACATTGTTGTTGTGATATTACTATTTCAAATATTTACTTAACATGTAGTTCATTGTTGTGTTCGCATCTATAAAAACTTTATAAAGCTCATCCATCAACGCGGCGGGACTTTAGCGTTTTCCTAGTTAGATTTATTTAGTTGTCCTCCTTTGCAAGTCAGTTTTTTAATGAATTATATAAACTAGGAAAATGCCAAAGTCGTTGTTGGACGAGTGAGCAAGCCTAGTTTCGAGGAGTAATATACTCCTCTACTTACCAGCTGACGTTTGTGAAATAGAGTTCGTTTAGGCGCGAACCATGCTCTTGGCCAATGTCCTAACAGGCCTACCGAAGCGTACGCCTATCTAGACTTCCTAGCGCCTAGGCCTATGATATTTAAGACAACAAAAACAAAACACGTGGTGATAACCACCGACTTGGTGATTTTTTATCCGTCACCGAAATCATAATTTTTTTCAATTTTTATAACCATGGCTGTGGCCTTCTATACATATAGCAGTTGAATTTTTGAAATTTTTATTTCTTGAAGGGTTTTAAAAATCGCAACGGATTTTTCTTTGTTAGCAGTTCACAGTTACCTGGTCACGGATATCTGTTTTAAATTTCAGCTCAACTATTTGGTCGGTCGGCCGTATGGGACCGGACAAACAGACACGTTACAGACGAATTAATTACGACGAAGACCCGATCAAGTGGCGTTATTGGATGAGCGTAGCGAAGATTCCATTACACTACACTGGATAAAAAAATCAGGAACGTTTTTTTTTTTAACTCTTTTTTTTCTTCTTTTCGTATTTTTGTCTGTCTGTTATAACATGATTCCGGCTAAACCGATACTCCGATTGCGATGAAATTTAATGGAGGTCTTTGAAATCTCTGAACTTAGAACTTCCACGTTTTTGAGCGCAATCGGAAAATTATTTCTCATGAAAATCGCAATTTTACGCCTTTTTACGATTTAAAAAAATATTTCTTCGACTTATAACACCTACATGCTTTGTCCGATTGTAAAGATTTTTTCACAGAACTTTAATTTTATAAATTGATATATTCGTGTGAAATTTGAGCGTAATCAAAAAATTACTTCTCATGAAAATCGCAATTTTACGATTTTTTTCGATTTTTAAATTTCTTCGGCTTATAACACCTACATGCTTTATCCGATTGTAATGATTTTTGCACAGAACCTTAATTTTATGAATTAATATATTCGTGTGAAAATTTGAGCGTAATCGAAATATTATTTCTTATGAAAATCTCTATTTTACGCTTTTTTCGTTTAAAAAAAATTACGCTTATCCAACAACGCGCATGAAAAAGAGTTTGCGAAGCTTCCTAGTAATATCCTCATTCGCTTCGCTCACTCGTCTTATTAATAAATTCACCTCCACGTGTGCTACACTTTAAAAATTCCACAACAATAATATCTCCCCCGTAGAATAATAAAATCAGGACCCGGCACCTCCACCAACAATGCTATTCTTATGGAGCTAAAACTTTTCTCAGCTCTACCCGGCACCTCCACCAACAACGCTATTCTTATGGAGTGTTAAAAATGTTTTAGTCTACCGGCACCTCTACCAATCTCATAAAACATTCTTATTCGAATCATTTGTTTAATACATAATATGGAGAATTTGACTTCATTATAATATAATTATGCACTGTGATCTACATTTAATTCCCCAAACAATTACATGGAATAATGTTATTTTATCCGGTTATTTTTTATTTATTTATTTTTTATGTTTATTTCTTTTACGTCCATCATATTTAGTTAAAAAAACTGATTTACAAAGGAGGACAACTTAATAAATCTTATTAAATAGATGCAGACACAACAATGTAATAATAATAATGAACTACAATTAAGTAAATATTTGAAATAGTAATATTACAACAATAATGCATAAAACACAACAATTTTTCTAACAAATTCAAAACGAATATTAAATGCAACTAGGAAAACGCCAAAGTCGTTGTTAGAAGAGTGAGTGAGTGAGTATGTGTTGAGTACGGACTAAGCTACTAATTTTGTGACGAGATTTCCGGGCTCAGTGTTTATTATTATCGCCATCTTCATCGTCGTCTCCATTTTTATTTCATTTTTAGTTATGACTGTAAATAAAAAATCTTCTGAAAGAGTGGAATGCATAGAGTGTCAAGAACAACTAGTTGACGAGTGTCTGCCAATTTATGTAAATATTCAATGTAATTATTTCTAGTGGAATTAGGTCAGGAACGTTTTGTTATTATACAACAACAAAAATAAACTTTTTTAATGCTTTCAAACCAACGGAAATGCATCGATGCAAACATTGTGAATTATACGAAGAAACGCCAAAAACATTGCATTTACCGTGGCAACCAGTAAAGTAAAGGCGATTATGTGACAAATCATGTAAGCTGGGTTTAAGCCGAGCTGGTGGCTGCCCAGAGCTTTATACCAGGGTTTGTAATCACTTAAGCGGATGTGAGATCATTTATTGTTGCAAGTCCAGTGTCGGTTCCGTTTCCACGTGCACGCGTACGATTTAATCCACTAGTTCCGTATAACGCTCCGATTTATTGTAGGGCTGAATCTCATAGACTACAAACGTGCAGCGTATTAGAGCATACGTGTGTTAAGCTTTCAGTAATTTTATACTCTCTCATATCGTAAATTGGTTTCAGTGTAGAGTTTGTGATAAGAAAACGGTTGCTACAGTTTGTATAACAATATATTTGTATGCGTTAAAACATGAAAATAAATAAAAAAAAAAACAACGTTATTTCAGAAAATTATTTTTCACAAAGGTGTGTATAAACGATAAAAAATCATACCTCAAAATTTAAGTATGGCACCTAGAACTTTCATTTTCTTATTGACCCAAAATTTGAATATAATGGCCAAAATGGAGCAAAATTGTCCCGGCCATTTTTGTTTCTCTTATATTTAACCAATTTTCAGCCATTTTGCTATGACTTTAAAAATATTGTGCTCTGGAAGCCTTAATTGTTACATTGTTTAAGACAATCTCATAATTAAAATAAGATACTTTTAAAATGAATGTAAACTATTGATGTGCTAAGTTGGCAAACCGTGTCATAGTTTAGTCAACAATATAAATGATTATTAAGCTAACTTTGTTATTAGATTTAGGTGTAGTATTTAGTGTGTATTATACGTATGGTACAACTAAGAAACTAGGCCAGCACATTATTAAACTGTACCATGGAAACCCTCTTTTCATCCCTTACATCTTAATAACGTGATTAGCTGATGTGCTCGTATAGGGGCTGTATTGTATGGGCTGGCTCCCGCGATGCCATTAGTTTCAATTGAGAGGGAAAAATAAGGACGTGCAAGAGTGATATATGGTTGGATGTTGTGTATACGTATATTTATGATGGCGTACACATGAAAACTGTTTCAATAATTCAACTTCCAGAGAATTATAAATCGCTCCGTAGGTGAATGAAAGGCATGGATCTGATGGCTGCACGAATCAATAGTGTTTGTGTGTACTGTGTATCCCTCCCTATCCATTAGATGTGTTCGTTACTAATATCTGGGGTTCGAAATGTATTGAATATTTTATATTCACAAAGGTATGTTGTACTAGAGAGCTTCGCAAAATATTTTCCAATTAATGCTGGAAAACAATGTTTACTGAATAAAATCGAACGGCACAATTTATCAAAGAAATTTATTAAATAATATAACAGTTGTAAAGTACGATGCTGACAATGATGTAGTATCTGGCATTCATTTGGTGATAGACTTTTTACACAATCATTATTAAAAACGTTTCAAATTTGACTGGTGTCGATTGAGAAAAAAGTGCATATTCATTGCTTGCATCACTGGCTGACATCAATTTATTAATAATTAATGTGGAATTTTTCATGGAAATATAGAAAAATAACCAACGAATGAAAAATTGACAAGCATTAATATAGCTGGGACTCAAACCAATTAGTGATTTTTTGTCTCTCAAACATTTCAGTTATTCTAACAAAGCAACAAAAACTGTACTCGATACCTGCATTTGAAGGCTCCACCTGATAACTTCAAATACTTTGCAGAAATCCCAGTTTCAAGTTTTAAAATATCATGGATATAATAAATGCACTACTTTTAACACTATATTTGAATTATTTTCGCTACTAATTTCGTCATAACAATAACGAAAACTGCCTTTTATTTTAGCACGTGTAGTGTGAAGTGTACGTAGTTCTCATATCAATTAGGACAAGAAGTTAAGAATGCAAAACATGTAGGACAATTAAAAAATTGCTGCCTTACTTTTGTGAAAATAAAATTTCCTATTGTGTGAGTGTAAATTTGACAAGTTTTGTTATTTAAAAAAAATATATAAATTTGGTTATTTTGTTAATTTGGTATTTTGTAAGTTGAGTATTTTATAAAGTGTTGCATTTTGAAATAGTAATTAGTATTAAAGCTTTAATTTGTAAATTAGAAAACGCTAAAGTCCCGCCGCGTTGATGGATGAGCTTTTTAAAGTTTTTAGTTTGCGTGGGATATCTTTACTTTTGCAAGTGCTTTGTTTTGCTGCCTACGCATTGTAGGTGAATGATGTCAAGTTTCTTTTGTTTCTTGTCAATTAGTATTATTTACCGTAAAAAACTTACATTAAAAGCTTTATTTCTATGGATTCTGGCTAATTTTTTCAACTTTTTCTTTCAAAAGGTACTACATCACCATAACCTTAATGTCCATGTATAATATGAAAGTTGTAGCTCCACCCGTTTGGTCAGAATTGGCCCAAATGGCACGAAAATATCGCACTAAAAATCGAAAAAAATCGTAAAAGTACGATATTCATGAGAAATATTTCTTCGATTGTACCCAAAAACAATACACCTCTAAGTTCAGAGATTTCGAAGGTCCTGTCAAATTTTCATCAAGATCGGATATGCCGTTTGCCTGGTAGAGAGTTAACAAACAGACAAAAAAACAAACAAAAAAAAAACAAAAAAAAAACAAAAAAAAAACACTCGAGCTAAATTTTTTGGGGGTCAGTGAAATTGAAGTCTTCGCTTCACTCGCTTCGCTCGCTACGCTCATCCAAAAATAAAATGAATAATCATCACTATCATCTCACCTCTGTCTGTAGGCAGAGCGAGACTAGGACAAAACCACATCCTGCCGTTGAGATGAGGAGACAGTTGAGGAAGAGCGAGTGCTTGAGTCTCACGCAGTAGCGCTTGTACAAGTCTTCCAGCTCCATCGCCACGACTGGAACAAAACAGATGACCAAACATTTAAACACGAGTACTTTTCAAACTAACTCAAATCACTATACTACTACACATAAAGTAAATAATAAAAGTATAATTACTACACATTATCAATTCAAGAATTAATCACAACAAAAAGTCGTTTATTTTTGGAATGAGTCGTAAGAGGATTTAATTTCCTGATGTGCATTAGAAATTTTTGAGCCTAAGTCTAACTGCCGTTTGAAAGTTGTGTAGGACAAAAACATGTATTTTAATAAGTCAAACTTAATTTATGCTTGGAAAACATATTTTCCACTCCGAAGATATCCAATAAAGTATTTTTCTTAATACAAAAGAAACATAAAACATAAACATTTTTTATTATATAAAAACGTTTGGGGTACCTTTTCAGGTTTCGAAAAAATATATTATCAAGCACATCATACGGAAAGGAGAGAAAATGCATGGTACATATAATGCATGGTACATATAATGCATGGTACATATCATCATACATCATCACTATACATTATTCTCACACACAGACAGAATATAATTAAATTGCATAGCCTATATTAAGTACATATTCATATCAAGGTACGTGATATACATTACATTGCTAGTGTCTATATTCTCTTTTTTAAAAAAATATTTTTGTTTTTTTCATGACATGAAGAGAGGAGAGATTGAAAAGTTGTATCTGTGTATAAATTACAGAGTCTGATCCTCTCAGCTGTTTCTTTGTGAATCACTTCGTTATGGAAATGTGCGATATCGGAGATTAGATTATACGATTTAAAATCTGAATAAATTGGCTCACAACGAAGAGATGAGGATTTCCTTAGTTTTTCAGCGTTGCGAGGTTCCAATTAGGCAACGTTGGCAAAATATCAAGCAATGTAAGCGGTTGATAATTGTGTTTATGTCAATAATCGAGAGCGAATGCGGTTCCACGACCAACATTTACTACCAATTACGTGAGAAAATACGAAGATCAGGACTTTAAATTGAAAAGAATGTTCAATCAAGTCAAACTGTAATTTCGAATGGTTTACAATACACAAATATATTCGCGTTACGATTGTTTGTGCTACTTTGTGTAACCATGGGCAGTTTTGAATCCAGGAACCAGATTACACTGCTATAGATTATCGATCTACAATAATTCAAACTTGTGTAAACTCATTTCGAGCTTGTTTAAAAATTACTTCTTTTAACAACATTTTGATGAAATTCCAATGCTCGGTTTTCATTAAACATTTCTTTCGTTTGAAGTTCAATTTAAAAATAATGAATTGGGTAACGTATATGGATTGATTATGTAAATGTTATGAAACAAATTTAAATACGCGCTTCATAGATGGAGGATAAAGTTGAAATATATTTGATAAAAACCCAACATTCAAATCGCAAAATAGATATCTGTCACAAAAAAATCATTCTGCACAGATAATCTCGTCTTCTTAGAAACCTCACTCTTATAAAACATATTAAAAGAAAAAATGTACCGCAACGAGACAGAATCGCTTACAAAGTGATGTAGTATAAGATATTGGTAATCTACGATGACTGGATTTGAGGATCGTGATATTCAAGCAAGTTAAGGGAACACGTGTTCTAACATGAAGAGAGTGAACCCAGAATCAACATATTTCAATTAGTTTTATTTTGTTACTTGGTAACATAAAGTCCTTAAGACATAATGACGTTATTAACATTTGTATTTCACATTTGGATCTCTAGAAACACGTTTCAGTTATAATTTAAAATTCCATTGCAAAAACGTTTAAACCGTGTGCTAAATGGCAGTAAAAAAAATTATTTTGTATTATTATTCTTAAGTACGCATTTGCTTTGGCATCCATGCTTGATTTTTCCTGTTGTTATAAAATGAATGTAACAAAATTAAATTTATCAACATTTTTAAGTCACAAACTTATTTAATAACTGCCGATTGTTTTTGTGTGTAAATTTGTCGATAATCGGTCATAGAATTACTAGAACCGGCACCTCCACCAAATGCTGAAGATATTTAGATTTTTGAATTTTAATCAATAATCAAAATGTTATTAAATCAAATTAATTCAAATTAAATAATACATTATTATAAAACACTAACTGTATATTTTGTCACTGTTCAACTATTATAATTACTGGACACGGCACCTCCACCAAATACGGAATTTATTAAAATTTGTGCACAAAATTTATAATACAAAATGTAATAACAATACATTATTATTCAACACTAACCGTATATTTTGTCACTGTTTAAATATTAATCACTGGACCCGGCACCTCCACCAAATACGGATTTTTTTAAAATTTTATATACAAAAATAATGATGAAAAAAGTAATAAATCTAACAAGCACGTAGTGTTTCACAAGCCAATTCACACGCAAATCAAACAGAAATTGTAAAAGAAAAAACAGAGGGTATGTTACACGTAATTGAATATTCTTTCAAAATACCCTGATCATATTGTTTTTTGGTCACTAATTGTGAGTAATATTATGATTCAAGTACTAAGATCACTTCATGTGTACGGTATGTGTGTTATATAAAAAATGTATTGTGCATAGAACGATTTAATTCAATCACAATGCACAAATCAGTCGTAATCATAACAACTGTATGAGCTTATGATAAATACAATAAAAGATCGAGTAATAAATTATTGAAATGCTTTATAATTTGTTTGGCTTGTTGGTTTAATAGTGTCCTAGAAGGTAGAAGATTTCTGATTCGCATCTCTTTACAAGCAGAAGATATAAACTTCTGATATAGACTTGAGTCCATCAATTCTTGGCTTTGGAATATGTTACCGGTGACTTTGGAGCCTCCCTAGCAACGAGGCACATTATAAATTCTAAGATAGTGACAGATGCTCGTCCATTTTGTCGTTGCCCGAGGGTGGGATCGTATCCAACTTATTTGGTCGGTATTTCCTGTTAAAATACCGGTCTCTAGTTGGCCATTGTTCGTCCATCAACGGGGTTGGCTTGGTCTGCTTTTAATAAAAGTCCCCTACTTATAATCAGTAACGTGACAGAGTGGAAAGTGGACTCCAAATGCGCATTTATATATTTAGGTAAACATATTATTATTGAATACATTTCAACGAGTCACTAAATTTTAAATCCGAGATATTATGATTCTTGTTTGAACTGATGGGTTTTAATTAAGTTAAACACAAAATATTATTGCTCGATCAATAATAATTATTATTTAAAAAGGGAATACCATGTATTTATTAATTTATATATTTTTGTGTGGCCACATTACAAGAGGACAAAATGTCCTACAAGTGCACTTTACCAAACCATAACAATACAATACATAACGCAACACTACAATACAATATAAAATTAGTTATATAAATATCTATAAAAATATTATAAACTTGAATGTATGTTTGTGGTGTTGTTTATGTTTGACTGTAAGATTGTAAAGTAAGTGTATGTGTAAATATAAATCAAATTATTAAATTGTCATGAGAACTCTCATTTAAACTCCTGGAAAAACATATTTGCATCTCAACATCCTTGCAGCGGTTTCCACCCCCTTCTTCTCGCTCCCCTCTAAACCCCGCGGTTTCTTTCACGCTGTGAATCCCCTTCCAGACAGACAGATTGGCAAGTGTTAAAAAGCAATCACTCAAAACCCTGGCAGTGCGTCGCTATTTTTAATTAAACCCCAGCGTTTCTTTATCTCGCTTAGATCGCGTCACAAGTGTTGCTACTAGGGGCTCTAATTGCCCCGCTAGAATCAACACTGAGACGACTTCTCAGAGAAGCTTTTCGTTGCGAGCAACACCAGGCGTTTCATCTCATAATAGCAGAGACTCTACATCGCAACCAAAGTTATCACATACTGAGTGTACAGTTTAAATTGTAATTGTTAAACGTAATTATATTCCCTGATCAAAGTGATTGATAACATTTGATGCGTGGATATATTATAATAAAATAAAAATTAACACAATTGGAAAATATAAAATATTTTTGTTAAATGAGCAAAGTAATATATAACTTACATATTATTCGTAGAGACAAAGGCGAAAAGAAACCACATGACATGATGATGATGGTTGAAACAAAGTCAGCTTAAAATAATGTCACGATCTTATTAACCAATTAATAAATAAGATGATTTATCGTATTGAGAGTCTGTCACAGAATTGATTATGATATGGGTCTGTAAAACGCATATTTTCTCAAATTTCAGGATTTAAGTGCTTAGAACATTCGTGTAAAATAACTGATATTAAAAAAACTAAAAAAGTGTCATTTTAGTTTAGTTCTACGCTAAAGAATATGTGGTGAAACATTTAAAAAATAAATTGTTTGCGCGTAAATTCGTTGATAAACTACCATTAACATTAGACCCGGCACCTCCACCAAATTCGGAATAAAATTTTAAAAATAAGTCTTTAAAATAAGTTTATCAGTTCTTAAAAAAATTATGTTGGAACGAGCAAGACTTGTCGGTACAGGCACAATTTATTGTGTATCCATCAGCCTTAGTTCACATACATTTGAAGGCATACTCGATGCTTTTGCAACAAAAGTAGGTATAAACAAAATTGCAAATAAATGTATCAATCCATAGATAACTCCATCATAGCATTCAAACCAAGGATATAATAGACAAAATTTGCGCTTTTCTTGTCTAGTGGCCTCGTTGCTAGACCGCTGAACCCCCCGCCCCATCCAGTCCGAGCTCCCCCGGGGTGGGGGGAAAACTCTGCTAACTAGACCATTCTGTCGAGAGTCCGTGCCACTGTGTTAATTGAGCCAATCAGGCTCGTAGTGGAGACTTCCTGACTCTATAGAGTGGGAAGAGAGGTCGCATCACTCACGTGCGGTATGATAGAGAGCTGTGGGCAGGTCAAGGAGGATGTACTTGAGGATGCAATGTAGAAGATGATGGGGGTATACTGTATGGTGGAGGAAGGGGGAAGCCTATGAAGGCAAAGATAGCCATCTGAAGTGTTTTCACTCATAGAGAACACAAGTTTATTACAAAAATCAACAACACGTTTTTTTAAATGCGTTTTTAAAAGTCACAATAAAATCAAACCGGGATACTCAACTACATAGGGTGAAGTGTTGCGTTGTAGTTTTATAGCGATACATTTCGATTTATTCCCTTGGTATTCAGCTATAATTGATTATATTTTTCTTATAAAATCATTTATTAAGGGTAAATAACGAATTAGAGTTACATAAATTGAATTTAATCGCAATTTTCTGATACATCTTTGATTATTACGACAAGAGGAAATGGGGGACAGTTGAAGGAATAAAAATATGTAATAATAAATAATGTTAAAAAGTCTTATTTAGTGTCTACCAATTGAGTTCTACTCCTGATTTTCAGTGGGAAAGTTTAATTCAAAACGGACCAAGCCAGCCCGAAATCGGTATTTTAAATTGGAAAGATCGACCAAAAACTAGTTGCTAAATCTATAGAACTGGGCAAAAAAAAGGTACCCCCTACCTATAACCTCTCTCAAAACCGGGCCTGTACGCCCTAGCGTGTTCCCTACAGCCTCAACAAGTGTTGGACACCTGTAGAATGCCCGACACAGAGAGGGAGAGGAACAGCCCTTCCTTTTTTATCTTGGCGTCCTGCCAAGCTGTGGTGATTGTCATCACAACATTCAGAGAAGCCCTACCATCTAAAACTAGATCAACAGCGCTCGACTCACAGAACCGAGTTCCCTTTAACTAATTTGTTGTGAAGGTAATTAATGAATATTATGCATTTACAAATATTTTATAAGTATTTTTCCCCAGTCAATTTAAAATCAAAACTTAAAAAAAGCATGATTCTTTATACGAATTTTAAAATGGTGGTTGGATGACTTCGATATACTTCATTGAACAAATTACGCCAAAAAGAAAATAATTGAACATTTGCAATTGTCAAATGTGTGAAGGTTTTCATAAAGTAAGTTATTTTCATGGACATATCTTTGCAACGATTCCTCAAAGGGGAGACTTTAAACTCTACTAAACATTTGTAAAGTTATTTCTTATTCAGATGTACGTCACATTAAAAATGGGGGTATGTGTTTTCTAAATTAAAAAGTAAAATTTGCACAAAAGTAGTACGAAAAAGAAAAGTCTAGTTTGCAACGATAATTATAATTATCTTGAATTGCTTACAAAATTGCTTTTTTTTACAACTTTATTACATTAAAGTAATTTTTTACACCCACTTCGTGTTTCCAGAGCACAAGCACACTGAAAAAAACAGCCAACTTTCGAGGGGGAGGGAAACTCTGCAGATTTATAATATTTTGTACAACAAAGTGTAACCATCTTCTTACACCTCTATTTTAAGTTATTCCTAGCATGATTATGATCTTCGTTACATTAAGCGTCCCAAATACGTGATTAACTGGGCACAAAAGAACAAGAATTACTAATTTTCCATCGAGTACAGAGTTAAAGTGTAGCTATTTCATGCATGTCTGTAGGTGATGGATGGCCGTTACGTGGGGCACACACCCGTTTTTTTAATGAGGGGCAGACATATTGACGTGTTGCACTCACTCTCCGTTGCTTTAGGGGTATTACCCGCTAAACTAAAACAAAATATTTCATTCAAATAGTTACGAATTTGAAAGTAAGAGATAAATTATTGGGTCCACTATGGCAGACTTGGTATTTTTTTTAGCTAGGTCCATCGGCAAAAATCTCCCAAAGAAATAACTGGGACGATCTTATGCCTATGACCTTAGGGTTTTTGACCCAAAAAATATTAGTTTTATTGACGTACTAACAGCCTTTTCTGTAAATGAAATATTTGTTTTTAATTTGGCAAGTGGTTCGGTTCAAAATATGATTGATTACAAGAAAGGTGTGATTTTTTAAAGCAAATTTTGGGTTGTTTGAGTGTATATTTGTGCATAGTTTTAAGGGCACGATTTATGAAGGACATTTAGAGTGGTAAGATGCCTGTATCATTTGTAACAATAAATAAACAAGGTTTAAGTGATTTAGAAATTCCCCAAAACGTTAATTTTCACAAATTTTTAAATAAAAAACTTAAAAATTCGTGTAAAATCACGTAACGGATACATAATTTTTTTAAAATGTTTTGGATGACGTTAGCGAGGTAGCGAGCGAAGCAAGAATTCCTTTTCTCTACACGGAAAAAAAAAATCCGAATTTTTTTTTTTTTTTTTTTTTTTTTTTTTGTAATTTTGGTGTCGTGAACACGATTCCGGCTAACCAAACTCAATTGCGATGAAATTTAGGGGTCTATGAAATCCCCTGAACGAAGAACTGCACGGAGGAAAATCATTGAAAAATTATTTCTCATGAAATCGCATTTTACGATTTTTCGATTTTTTTTTAAAAAATTCTTCGACCCCATAACATCTTACATGCTTTACCGATTGTAAAATTTTTTCAAGAACCTTTAATTTTATGAATTAAAATATTCGTGGAAAATTTGAGCGCAATCGAAAAATTATTTCTTATGAAAATCGCAATTTACGATTTTTTTTAAAATTTTTTAAAAAAAATTTTTTCGACTTATAAACACCCACATGCTTTATCCCATTGTAACGATTTTTCACAGAACCTTAATTTCATGAATTAAAATAATGTGTGGAAATTTGAGCGCAATCGAAAAATTATTTTTCATGATAATCGCAATTTTAAAGATTTTCAATTTTTAACATTTCTTGACGAATTAAACCTTCGTGCTTAATCCGATTGTAATGATTTTTTCACAGAACTTAATTTTATGAATTAATACATTCGTGTGAAATTTGAGCGTAATCGAAAAATTATTTGTTAAAAAATCGCAATTTTACGCTTTTTTCGTTTTAAAAATTTACGCTCATCCATCAACGCGGGCGGGACTTAAGCGTTTTTTCCTAGTTAATTTTAGTATTATGCTCTATTTTAAATGTGGTAAAAAATAATTTAGGGGAAATACCCCTTTTTAAACAATTTGAGGGCGCGATCTAATATTGTTAAACGTATAATAGAGCGTAGATTCACTATATGCGTAACTTTTCTCTCCGTCTGTCTGTCTGTGCATGTGTAAACGTCTCACTACCTACGTTGTGTATGTTGTTGGTGACCCTGGGGTCAAAGGGGCGAGGATAGCATTTTTGAGGGGTAATTTTCCAAACCCGGCCCCTCCACCAAAAAAATTTAATTCGCGATAATATGACATTATTTGTGTGTTTTTGAGAATCTGATGATAATGTAGCTTCATTTCCCTATTTTTGCGTAATGCCGTAACTTCCCGTTATTTAATGAATATAAAATGTTACGTTTAAAGAAATAACATTTGCAATTATACCGTAAAAAACAAAATAATGCATTAAAAGTTCAGGCTTGTTAGCTCAGCAAATGCTCAAGAATGTATAATATGAAATACAGAATGTATTGGAATATTTTCACAGAATTGAAAAACTGCATGTATCTCGAAAATTCAACATTAACCATTTTCTCAGTACAATAAATAGATGAATTAGTTTTTCATAATGTACGCTCACAATCTTGAAAGACTACCCAGTAATGTGATCTGTCATGAGTCACCATGATAGACATATTCATGTTTTGATAGTTATAGCTGAATATAGCTGAATTTCGAAATAAATTTATAATTATTTTAGTTTTTTTTTGTATTCGGTTGCTAAGATATCGATGTTGTTTTTTTAACAAATTCGATTAACACTTGTTTTAAGCAACGTCAACGTAATAAAAATATCATCAGCTTCTTGTAAGATCTTTTATAGCAGTACAATGATGTGTACTTGTGAATGCTATCACATTTGGCCAGTACAGGAGTCTGAGTTCTTTGGGCCATAGAAGATAAACCCCTCGGGAGAAACACACAGTTGTTTGGGCAACATTGTAACCCAGCCTATTTTGGTCCCCACAACAGACATTCCATGGTGAAATGGTAAGTCCTCACAAAGTTTTTCCCCTTTCTATTTACTGACTATCGTTTTACAATCGCAGTCAAAACCATTTTGTTCGTGCTGTATTTGGACCAATCAGCAGGAAATAAAGACGTAGAGAAAATAGCCGAGAGGTATGTTTTATTGTCTGGGCCCCATTTCTTAAAAGCTTCAACTAGATAACATTTAGCTACAGTGTCTAGAAAATAAATTAAAAGATAGTAAAACCCGGGTACAAAGAACTTGTTTCTTTTCTAGACTCGTTGTTTCAAGTGGGCGCTGTAGAAATGTTCTGTTTGAAACACAATAACACACAACTTTATAGAAAAGATGGAGAATAATCAAAAGTTTTTTATTATTTGTACGAAGAAGAATCTAGTGAAGGATTTCACTTTATTTTATACAATTACTTACTTATAAGTTAATGTTTAAAAGTTAAGCAGAAACATCCCGATAAGCTATAAGCTGCGTACACGCATCATAAGTTGTATAGGCCTCATCTTTTAATCAAAGTTATATGTAATACTATATTTCTACTATGTACTTATCACAAATGACAAATTAATTAATTAAAAAGTAAAGGCCCAGCCCAACTAGTGTAAGCTCCCACAAGTATAGTTTTTCCAAAGATATTAATTAATTAAACAAAAATTTAAAAATATATTTTCCAATTGTGAAATTTTTTTTTGATCTGACTAGGATAGACGTATACAAATAAATAATTCATAAAGTCGGAGCCTGGAGATTAAAGGTGGAGGGGCCGGGTTTATGGCTATCCAGCTTTTCGGGTCAACGCTTGTTGTACCTTCACTGATGGGGAGTGCCGGACGAACTGTCTGGAGTTGCCCACCTCCACCCCGTCACAAAAACCCCTT
>JAMZAV010012597.1:0-19986 GCA_024449915.1 Sweltsa coloradensis | reverse complement strand
AATACTTTTTCAACTCCCTGAGGGCCCCTGTCATGTTTGGCAACATAAACTTTATTAAAACGGCCAATATAATATTTATTCCATTAAATTTATAAAAATTTTATTTTATTGTCATAGAACATAGAACATACATGACTCATACACCATAGCAAAATTGTACAAATAAATAATTAATGTTACATGGGGCCTACAGAAATAAATCTAACAAGAATATAAATCAAAAAACCCACAAAGCCTGAAAAAGGCTTAACTGTGGGGTAAAGACAATTAATAAATTATTTAAGATGGTGACAATACAGAGAACGACAATAACGTATGTGTTTCAAAACAGGTGTTGGTTTAATTGTAACGTATTGTTAATCAGATGATCGCAGGCCTTCCGCTTTGTTTCAGTAGAACAGACTATCTCGACAGTTTATCCCGGGACCTGCCTCGCGCGTTACTCGCCGCTAGTAGCTGTGCTGTGTTACAACACCTCGCCAGCTCCGTACCAGTGACGTCACTGACCCGAAGCGCGCTGATGAATTTGAATGTGGCTCGTTGGTCTTGTGGTTAGCGTATCTGCTTCCAATGCAGAAGGTCCAGGGTTCGATTCCCGCTAATGTCAGAAGTTTTTTAACTTCAGATTTGGACTTCAGTCCATCATTCTTGTCTTAGGATTTTTGTAACCGGCGACTTTGGAGCCGTCCTAGCAACAAAGCAAAATAATATAATAAATTTCAGAGTTGTTCTGAATGGGGCCTTGTTGATTCTGGCTTTGATTTGCTGGTGTTTGCACTCTCCATATACAAGATTGCCTACATTCCTATTAAAAATATTAATCTCTGGGGGTTTGGTTTATCGTACACTCGTCAGATTGCGTCGGGCCCTGCAGGGTTGGCTTAGTCGCTTTGATTTAAAGTCCCCCACTGAAAATCAGTTATATAACTGAGTGGGTAGACTCTAAATAAAATTTAATATTATTTATTATTTTATTTAAAGACCTTATGAGATCACGGTGGAAAATATTACACAATGAATCTTAATTATTATGTTCGTCACTGATTTAAGAAAAACTTTGTTAAGAGGTGAACGTGCCCTTTAATATAAAATCACACCATTAATTAATTACTACTAACTGTGGTGTAAAACTTGACATTTATTATGAAAGATGGGTCAAACTGGGTTGCCAAAATTAGGCCACATTTAATAATATGAGCCTCATGGTAGGTTGCTTTCTCAATATGGAGAACATCTACAAACATTGTATATTTAAAAAGAACAACCTTGAATAGCCTAATTACAGGATTTTAAGTATACTAGTAGAGTAGTACATATAATACATATTACATACAGAAGTTCTTCTCCAAACGGTCAAGTGACCAAGGACCGCGCGACCGATATCGTGTACAATTTGGCTTTGCACTTGCCACTTTCTCATCTGTAGTGCCAACCTGGTAAAAGCCAGTCTAGATGAGCCACACGCCGTGCCAAAGAACTGCGTGGAGTCATTCAGTCACAGCTACCGATGTTGATATCATAGCGTTTAAGAGGCCGGTACTACGGTGGTGCGACTTGCGAAAAAGCTTTGCGTGCAAAGCCAAATTTTGTTTGTAGGTCTGTCTAATATTTATGTAGGGCCATACTCGTCTCAAAGCAGACACCTACGATTTCAGGTAAGCTGTGGATTCCTTTACCCTTTCCCCACTCATTCACTAAGGTACTAGTAGGTTTTACCTAGCCCCTTTATGATTGTTATTAATTAAGATATATTTTTAATCCTAGCAGTTTTTCCATATACAGCATACATATTACAATTTACAAAATCATTAAAAATAAACTCGCACAACCCTCACAGTTCATAATATCTGTTGTAAATACTGACGTTAATAAGCTAAACTATTTTGATCCCATGTCAGATTTTATTACTAAATTGGGCCAATAATCAATGACAATCAAAATATAATCTCTGGCCGCCGTAGCCATGCTCGAGGTTAAAAGAGGTCGGCAGTTGGAGTCTGTCCTCCAGCTAACGATTTCTTGATGTGGCATTTTTTTCAAGATTCACTTTTTGTATTCATACTGCATTTAAAAATTACGAAGGTTCGTACATACAGCTGCTCCAAGAAAGAATGCAGAGCTAGTGGACATCGGCGGGCCAATGATAGCGATCGAGTATTGTAAATAGGGGCCGATGTTGGCTAGAACTAGCTCGCCGCGGGGTGACGTCAACATCGCAAACTTTCGATGGGACAGCTAATATCCAATATAGGTAGACCCATTTTCCTTTCCTCTCTTGAGGAACAATACCTTGTGTCCGAACTTTCTCGTGTTATATTCTGTGGTTGTGTATATATTTAGTACTATTCTTCAAGAAAACTCAACAGCCACCATCACTTTTCGAGGGTAAGCTGTTGGATCTATGCACACAATATAAATCAAGATATTTTAGAATTTGCAACATTGAATCTTTTTTTTGTGTGCACCTTTTATTTTAAATTACCCTTAGCAGTTATTTAGTGTTCTCCTTCATAAATCAGTTTATAACGAATAGGATTAAGATGTAAAATATATAATTAAGGCTATTCCACCGCGTTTTTCTATTTTCAAAATATGCTACTAAGTAAAATTATAAGTGAAAGGCTTTGAAACCTGGCTTATTTAGAAAATCAAAAATTTTTTTTTCCAAATTTTTCTGATCCGGTACACGGCCATATAGCCCCCAAATAATTTCAAACTTCAATTCGCCGGGACATTATTCAAGTGGGGTTTGTGCTTTTTGACATTAATTTTAAACTGTTTTTTCTTTGACTGACTGTGACTTCACCCTCCTTCTAGGCCCTACCACCTTTACCCTACGTGGTCTAATCCCTATGAGTCACGTCGAAACCTTTTACCGACCCCACCTTGCCCAAGGACCCACCACGCCAAGTGGGTTCCTGTGACTCACCAATTGACCCACTTTAGGTCGGGGGTGGTGTAGGTGAAGGCCCCCGCCCTAACTCTATGCCGACCCCCAAACCCTGCCCTAAGCTTAGCTCGCGGAGAGTGAACAAAACATGAACCGAGAGACCAAAATGCAAAAAAAAAACCAAAAACGAAACACAACACAAAAACCAAAAACCAGAGTGTCCCGACAGTGCAACCCCAGCACTCCAGTACACTACCCACTGGGGTAGGCCCCCACCTTATCAGGCCCTTAGCGGTGAGCCACGCCGTCGCGGGCCCCGCCCCAAGCCGTTCGGGGCCCCGGGCACTGCTGCAAAAAGTAGGAACCACCCGAGAAGCGGCGTGGGGGGGACTGGGGTCCTAGAAAAAACACTACGCATGAGTTGAGGAAAACGGGGGAAAACATGCACTTGAGTAAAAAGCTGTTACTTTGGGGACTTTACGGGCTCAAAACAATAAATTTAAATTACAACAATAAATTATTTTTAAAGTGAATTTAAATGATCATCCAAATTTAGGAAAAAGAAAAATACATAATGAGATAGGGGTTTTACAAAAAAGTAAAAGTAAACACCAAAGCTCTACTCACCCAAAGTCCTTCTGTCTCACTACAAAGTCCGATCCTTTTCCCTTTGGTTTTGGTTAAGAGGGGGGGGAAAAAGATTGGCTGTAAGGGGCGACGCGCTCCTGCGCGTAGGTGGGCCACCCCTACGGGGAAGGCGTCCAGTGGGGGGACGCAAAACCTGGCGTCCTCGCTTCCTTCCGGTACTCGCCAGAATTTTAAATCTACTTACCCACCCCAGATTTTCTCGTAGGGGGAGAGATGCCCTTGGTCTAGCATCGTGGTGTTTACTACCAGGTTTATATTTTATTGGCACTAGCACGTCACCCTATCTCGACACCGCAAACCCAAAATCCGAAGACGGGAAACTGTAAACTTGTGTGAGCTCATGTCCCCGCAATCTGTATTGTTTAAAAATTCCCGTGCACCCCCGGGGTCGTCATTGTTAACGTACTGTTGTGGGTTTCCCCCCTTTACTAGGGTACACAAAAACGCTGGGATTCGTCCGAATAAGTTTCAATAAAAAAAAAAGAGGTAGAAAAAGCCCAAACTCCTACCCCTAGTCGGCCACTCCGTGATAACGGGGGCCCCACGACCATAGGGCTCTCGCGGGGTGGGTACCACGCTGGCACAAAACACGTGCCCCTGGGACTCGACCGCCCGGGTTTCCCCCAAAGCGTGACCCACGGGGGATCGAGGTGGTTGCTCCTGCCACCCTCGCCTCGTCCGGGGGTTTTCTGCTGGGCCTCCCCACCCGGGTCCGTGTGCTCTCGGGACACTGCCATTGTCAGTCTTTTTGGGTTAAACTTTCGCGGGTCTTCTGGGCTCCGTTTCGTCGCTAAAAACTTCGAAAAAATACACTTTTCCCTTTTGGTTTTGTCACCAACTTTCCCATTTAGCTTGCCGCTTTTCCTCACCTTGCTCGCTCCGTCGAAGTGAAGCCAACCACTTTTCCAGGACTTTTCCTTATTTAACAGGGGGTGACGTCACTTTGGGCCACTCTGGAAAACCCAAAACCAAAAACTGACCCCGGGCCCACAACTTCATCTTCCACCCTTTAAACCCAAAAGGTGGCCCTTTGCATCCCCTAGATGCAGATTCACACGGGTTTAAAACACTTGTTAGCAAAATATGATTTAAAGGCCCTTGAAAATTTGAAATTTTCCACATGATATAAAATCATAGATAGATTTAAAACGTGAAAAATAAAAAAATACAAGGGGTAGGGCTGTAACGTTACAGGCCCCCCCTCTCCATGACATCTTGACCTCACCCAGTGCCTCAATTTGACATGTATTTAAACACACAAAAAAATCATGCCGGCACATCCCTGGCATAATTGAGACTTTTTTCACAAATCCCGGCAACAGCTTCTGATGCGTCACAAAAGGGCAACTTGCCCCGAACTCAGCAAATTAAAAACTTGGAGATTCTACTGTTCTCGGGGAACTTCAAAATGACTTTACAATTAGATCTTTTTGACACAAAACACAAAAAAAAACAAGAAACCCACGGTTAAACAACGCAAAATCGGGTCCAACCCAACCCCCCAGGACGCTAGGTGCAACAACCTATAGTCTTTCCCAGGTGTCTCAAAGACCCCTGTCACCGCTCCACTACGCCTCCCCGTCTACCCCAAGTAGTGCGGAAGGCCGAGCGCCAAAACGCCCCTTCACCAGCTGGTGCGCTCCAGCGACAGCGAGCCACTACACCCCTGACGTGCCACCCCTTTCCGTCAGAAAACCCCTGGTCGTACGCCCCCTCTCTCTCTCTAGGCGCACGCCCACTCCTCACGGGGCCGGAGACACAGCTGTACGGGTCGTGGAAGGGCCCCGTTTTTTCCACTCCGCCTCGCGATCGAGTCCCGGACGCGTTTTCTTCAAAAAACGTTCTGCGATCGTACGCAGCTATTATGCTTCAAAGACCGGAACACTGTTCACCAAACTACACGCATTCCCGTAGGGTACACAAAACACTCACGCGCCTAGAGGGATTTCTAACCAAAGTACACGACGCCGCTGCCCCTACTAACTCAAAACAAATTTAAAATTACACTTGGGTTGCCGCGTGGACTTTAAAACGCTATCTGAGCCCACACGCCACGCGGCTAATTACAATTACTTTTAGGTTGCCGCAGAGGGGACTTAAAAACGCTATTTGAGCCTCCCAGCACGCGGGCTAATTAAAATTTACATTTAGGTTGCCGCAGATGGTTTTAAAAAAACGCTTCTTGAGTATACACGCCACGCAGGCTAATTTAAAATTCTTTTACAAAACAAACTCGCTGAACAAACACAAAAAAAAGCCCAGGACCCCAAAACTACCGCTAACTACTGACTTTTATCAACGAGGGACAGGTCCCACTCGGAAACCCCCACGGGCACAAAAAAAACACAAGCCCCCCCACTCCGTCAACCGTTTTTTGACCAAAAACTATTTAAAAAAGGTCGCCAAGCGCAAAAAACTTCGCGTCACCACACCAAAAGTTCTCAAACTCGGGGACGTCTTACTTGACTACACCCCAAAAAAAAAACAAAAAACTTACCGCGTGGAACTAAATTTGCCTAACATGTAACCCAAAAACTAACGGGGGCGGGCAGGGGGGTAACCCCAAAAAAACCACACAACACGCTACGTACTCCACGGCCACACAGGACTCTCACACATAAAAGGCACGGCTCACCCTAAACGTGGACTCGGCTAAAAGGTTCCCTCTTGTGCTTTTCCTCTCCCAGCAACACCCAGCCACCCAGGAACCGCCCTGGGGGGGACTGTTCTACACCACAATGACCCAATGCCCCCTAAGTCCAGGGGGCCCCCGGCTCTCCACTAAATTTTCCGTAGCTACCCCCATTTTTTTCCCCGTCCTCCGACTGGTGACAAACTGCTTTTCCCTCGCAGGCGTAGTCCCAAGTCCCCCCCACTTCCTTACTTCGTGTGTCTCGCGTCAACAAACTCTTTTTTGCTCTAGGGGTGCATGGCGCTGCGTTGCCAGTTCAGAAAACTCCGGCAGGACCCGCGCTGGTCCCTCCCTCGAAAATGGGCGGGCCTGATTATCGCCGCGCGAAGGCTCGTACTTTGTGACTGTTTCCCGCGTCGCTCCCTTCCCTTTCGGTTTGCTCCCCCTCCTCCACCGCTCCCCCTCCTCGATGCGTCACGCACAGACTTGACGTCGCGGTCCGGGGTTCATCCCCCTTTAACTCACCGCCACTCTTTTTACTGCACTCCTGCCCTGTACAAGATCGTCACTACGGTCGCTTCTGACATATTCTTGAGGTTAACTACATTGTAACCCCCCTTTACGTTGCCTTAGGGGTTCTTTTTACACTGCAACATTTTTTTCTGACGTCCCCCAGTACGGCCACCTAGGTCGCCCGGGGGTCCCTCATCCCCTTTCCCCTTTATCGCCGTGGGTGCCACCTGACACCCCTGCAGTCTGGTTTTATTTTACTGTGGGGGGACCTGACAGTTTCTTCCAGCATCACAACTCGCCGTCGTACTTAAAGTTATACCTACGCCATATTTACGTTATAAACCCCCTTTGGTACCGTGCCATTTGGGCAGCTCAAAGGCATTTACACAGCTATGGGCCCCCCGGTATAAGGGTACCTAATCTCTATTCTAAAATAATGCACATTATAAAAAAATTTACTCCCCCGTGTCCCAGGTGGCACTTAAGCCTTCTTGACGCTAGGTCCGGGTTACCCTCCAAACTCTCTCTCGCTTGTGTTCCGGGGTGTGGGGGAGGGCTACCCCCCCGTCTTTCCCCGCTCGGAGACGCGCCGACGCAATTTTAAAACTAGACAACTAAACCTATTCCGCGATCTAGTGAGCCCTAGGCCCTTTTTACTAGACCGGTTTCCACCCCGAGCTCTCTTGGGTAACAGTCGGGTGGGTTTTTGTCTACTCTGGCGATTTTTTTGGCCCCGATCTCTTCAGAGTCTCTTTGACGGGGCAGTGAGCGGAAATGCACATTTCTTTTCACTCTGCTCCTGTTGAAAAACATTAAATTTTCCCCTTTTCACCCGGGGTTTGGGTACCCCCCCACCCTGTCCGTGTTTTGGTGCGGCCCCCGACACCCACAAGCTACTGTCTTCTTTCCAACACTACGGTCATTAGCCCAAACCTTTATGGCGCTCGGGGCCAGCTGTGCCGACGCGACCTCTGCTTCCTCCAAACATGAACAAATTTGAAGGTTAGCGGGGTACATCGCCCCATTTTGTGTTCGGGTACCAAACCCTCCAGGTGCTTTCTTTTATTTGGGACAAAGTACCCATATCTTGCTACGTCTCGCTTCGATAAGCACTTCCTGGACATCCGTTCCCCCATCGCTTTGCCTCTCTTTCGGTCCACCGTTTGTTCGGTACCGTCGCGACGCCGGGCCCCTCTCTTTCTCTCCTCCCTCGCTCTCTCGCGCTTTTCTCTCCGCTCTCCCTCTCGCGCTCTCCCGCCCGGCTTGCATCGTTGCCCGTGCTCCCCCAAATCACGACTTGCCCCTTAGGCTTGCTACGGCTCGCGCGTTTCGTGGTGGCGTCTTGCACGCCACTTCAACCTTGTCCCCATCGGGCGTTGATTGCCTCTATAGCTGGCTTTTACAGTTTCCCCTACTTCTGTCACCCATTGTGCCACCGGCTAATCTTTTTATCGAGGACCCGTCCGGTCAAAAGATTGTCTTGCGCTCTCTTGGCTGCAGCTCCCATTTTCCCCATCGGTCCGAGCCTGTCTCCTTCCGCTCGCGCTGTAAACGCCCTGCCCGTCTCTCTCTTCCAACGCCCCTCGCGCTCCGCGTCTGCTTTTTGGTCCTCCTCTCTCGGCCTCGCCTTCGCTTCCAACTTGCTTCCCGCTCGCGAAAAAAGCCGCCAAATCACTCTTGAGATGTCGTCTGCTCCGCGACACCCTGTCTAGGTTTCCCCCCGTTCGGCCTCGTGACGTAGTGGTGCCCTCGAGACACGCCCCAGGCTCGGTTTCCCTGCTCTCGTTCTCAACTCCACCGTGGTCGTCAACTCTCCGGTTTTTTGCCCCATTGCCATTGAAGGAAAAGTCCCGTAAACCTTCCTGTTGCCCTGCTCCGTTTCGCGTCTACACCACTCCCGGTTCTACAAACATGGCCGGGACCTCTACATTGTTTTTACACTTGATTTGCGGCTGTCCGCCCTTTGTCCGCTGATGAAAAACCGATTCGCGGGGCCCACGTGATCTACTCTCTTGGCTTGGGACGTCTCGGCGTGGGGGACATGGGGGGGCCCACCTCAGCCCCACGGCTTGGGGGGCCCCTTTTTAACTTCACGTACAAAGTGGGCCCAAAAACCCAATCTGTACCCTCGGGAGTGGTACAAATCGAGCCCCGCACGTTCGGCGCCCCTTTGTGGCTTCCAACCAACGGTACGTCTACGTCTCGGTTCTGGGGGAAAACGAGCCCCACGTTGGGCGCCACTTTTTGACTTCACCCTCCTTCTAGGGCCCCACCACCTTTCCCTACGTGGGCCCAACTCGCCTAGAAGTCACGTCGCAACCCTTTTTCGACCGACCTTGCCCGAAAGGGCCCGACCAGCGCCAGAGTGGGTTCACCGTGACCACCAATTGAGCCATTTAGGAGGGGGGGGTGTGGTGAAGGGGCCCCGTCCTAAAACTATGCCTACTCTCCAACCGCCCCAAACTTAGCTCGCGGAGAGATGAGACAAAATGAAAAGGAACACAAAATGCAATAGAAAACACAAAAAAGCAACACAACAACCAAAAACACAAAAACCCGAGTACCCAAGTGCAACCCCGCCGGTCCGTACACTCCCCTGGGGTAGGGAACCCCCCTTATCAGGCACGCTAGCGGTGGCCACGCCGTCGCTGGTCCCTCCAAGTCGTTCAGGGGCCCCAGGCCTGTCAAAAATAGTCAACCCCCCCGAGAAGCGGGGGGGGTGGACTGAGGGTCCCACAAAAAACTACGCTATAGTTGAGAAAACGGGGGCAAAAATCCTATGATGAAAGCTGTTACTTTTAGTGGGCTTTACTGGTCAAAAAAATGAATTTAAATTACAAAAATGAAGTTAGGGTTTTAAGTGAAGTTAAAGATCGGGTTTCCAATTTTTGGGAAAAAAAAATACATAAAAGATACCAGGGTTACAATAAAAGATCAATAAAAACCAAAGCTCTACCATCCAAGTCCTCCTGTTTCCCAAAGTCCGTCCTGTTCCTTGGTTTTTTGAGTGAAGGGGGGGGGAAAAAATTGGGTGTAAACGGCACGCGCTCCTCGCGTAGGTAGGCCTCCTCGGGGAAGGGTCCCCGGGCGGGGGCGCAACCTGGCGTCCCACTGCCCTTTTTTCTCGGGACTCCCCAAATGTTTAATTACTTTAACAGCCCCAGATGTTCTCGTAGGGGAGAGATGCCCCTTGGGCTACATCGTGGTGTTTACTCCCATGGGCTTATACTTTATTGGCACTACACGTGCACCCTATCTCACACCGCAAAGCCAATCCGAAGACGGGGAAATGTAAACTTTTATGGGTCAGCTCCCCCCAACTCTGTAGTTTTTAGAAATTACCGTGCACTCGCCGGGGCGTCTTTTAGACTACTGTTGTCGGTTCCCCTTTTCATGGGTCACCAAAAAAGCGTGGATTCGTCCGAATAAGTTTCAATAAAAAAAAAAAGAGGTTAAAAAAACCAAATCCCCACCCCAGTCGGCCCCTCCGTGATAGACGGGGGCTCCCCGCCATGATGGCCTCTCGAGGGTGGGTCCCCCGCTGGCACTAACACGTGAAACCCCCGGACTCGCCGTCCGGTTTTCCAAAAGGGGACCCACTTGGGTCGGGTGGTTGCTCCTGCCGCCTCGCCTCGTCCGGGGTTTTGTCGGCCTCGCCATCCGGGGCACGTGTGTCCTCTGGAACTGCCATTGGGCATTTCTTGGTTCAAACTTTTTGCGGGTCGTTCTGGCTCCATTCGTCGACTACAAACTTGCAAAAAAAACATTTCCCTTTGGTTTTTTCACCAACTTGCCATTTTTCTTGCCGCATTCCTCACCCTTGCTCGCTGCCTCGAAAGTTGAAGCCACGCACTTTTCCAGGATTCCGTATTTACATGGGGGACGTCACTTCTAGGCCACTCTGGGAACCCGAAACCAAAAAAAGAGCCTCGGCTCCCAACCTCACCCTTTCCCCCTTTCAAAACCCCAAGTTGGGCCCTTTTCTGCCAATGCAGACACCTGGCTTGAACCTTTTTACACAATATGTTAAAGGGTTGAAAATTTGAAATTCCCCAAAGATATGAAAAACATAGATAATTTAAAAGTGAAAAAATTAAAATACAAGGGGGAGGCTGTAACTTTTCATGACTGGAGAAAACAGTTTTTTTTAAAAATTGTCTTCCTCGAATTTTTCTTTGGCGGTACAAATCGGTAAAAAATACCGCCAAACGAAAAAATTCGCTGGAAAGACAATTGTTAAAATAAATCTGTTTTCTTTCAGTCAGTCCCTAGAAAAACAGTTAAAAATTAATGTCACAAAAGCACAACACCGTACGTTGAATGGTGTACCCTGGCGAATTGAAGTTTGAAATTATTTTGAGGTGGCTATATTCGCCGTGTACCGGATCAGAAAAATTTGGAAAAAATATTTTTGATTTTCTAAAATAGCCATGTTTCAAAGCCATTCACTATATTTTAACTTAGTAGCATATTTTGGAAAATAGAAAAACGCGGTGGAATAGCCTTAAAAGGTGCCACAAACTCCAAAATACAGTAAATCCCTTGAAATCAAGTACGGTTGCTCGGGTGACAGAAAAGCAATGTATCTGACAATAAGAGAAAAGCTATACAGTTCTTCTAATTGATGTAAGACACCATTCATTCTTCGAGGTTGCAGTTGTGTAGGCGCGTAGGAACGTTTTTAAAGGTGCCGGGGTGGGGGGCAAATCCATCAGCAGATTTTGAGGGTAGCAGCTGGGGTCTGGGACGAAGCTCCAGCTGCCGGAGGCCCTTTCAGTGAAAGCGATTTTTTTTTCACCATACTACAGTTATTTTGTCGTATTTAACTGCACTCGGGCTCTGTAAACAATGTTTTGCAGCAACTATCTGCGATCTAAAAACTAAAAAATTAACGTGAAGTGGCCCATTTTAGTAAATTTCAACCTAATTTTTTATGTAATGACTAAGCATACAGGCAAACATTTTCGTTTTACCAAGGTGACTGTCGAGGTGTATAAGTGTATGGTATTGTGCATATTTACTATGGAAATTCTGGGATTAATATTTAACTCACGTTTGTTTTGTCTCCCCCCCCCCCACCCCCCAAACTTGGGGAAGGGAGGCGTTGCCCCCCAGTTCCTATGCCACTGCAGTTGTGTGTTCTAGGTAATTTTTTAAATCAGGACATTGAAAATTGTTCAGCAAACAATTGACTTGCGCATGCCACATTATTATTTATTATTAGTGCTCTTGCAGTAGTGTACACCTATTCTGTCGGTTTTGGTGAGTCTACTAAGTTATCTACATCGGTTAACCAGCTCATGAGTTTATCAATGTAGTCACTGTCTTGTTGGTATGAAATAAGCATAAGTGTGCGGTAGTTCTTGGCTTGTTCCGTGTCAAGCATGGCCTTCAGTGTCGAATCCTTTACGGCAAGCCTGAAACATACATTACGTACATTGGTGAAGGGATAGCTACAAGTTTAGGTACTAAAAAGTAAAGAGAAGTGTTATTTTAATTTCTATACTTAATCTCACATGTTAATGATGATAAGTCCTAGCAGGTTCCATTCAGCTGGTTTGAAAAAGATATTATGAGCTTCCAAGGAAAACCGTTCTTACGAGTGCTCTAAATTCATGATTCACATCACGAGAAGCCACACCATAAGTTCTTAATAAGTCTGGTAACCTAAAAAATAATTTACACATTTTAAAACTAGAATCACTCTTAATTTGTAAGTACTAACTTAGCCTAAATGTCACAAAATGTGCAGCAGGTTTGCAGCTTTGGCAAGGCAGACAGACACATAGAGATGAGCTTTTTGGGGAGATGTGTTCCTGTTTGTCTGCTAACGAGAACCGAGCTAATACGGCACCCATATCTATGAACACTTTTAAACAGAGAATAAACTAGGCCCAGAGGCGAGTGCATGAAATGGCGGGGGCCACTATATTGTTTGTATGGTGTACGTTCTACCTTAAAAATATGATGTGGTTTGAAACTCTTTTCGAGTTAAAATATCATATAGTAGTTTTTAAATTTGACTTAAAGTTAAATAATTAAAACTTAAAAAATCAACCAGGTATGAAAATTTAAAATATTATTAGTATGCAACATTTTTTTAATACCATACCACCAGCCAGGCATTGCATTAAGATAGTTAAAGGATGCGGATGGAATAGAGATGTTACTGGTACTGAGGATTTCTGGACTAAACCAAGTTAATGTGATAAATGAAAATGCTTTGAATGATTAAAATGTAAATACCAGACGCACAGTCTGGTACATTGAGGACTGAATTTAATGAATATGTAAAAGTAAATTGTATAATGTTTGTGTATGTGTATGTAAAATAGCAAAATGCTAAATAAAGATTTCTACTACTACTACTACTAGGCCTACTACTACTACTAATATACTTACACTTTGCTTAGACGATCTTGTACAATTTTTCTTCGATAACAGTTCTGGGCATGTGTATCAACTAAAGGTAACAATGGATCAAGCGTTAATTCATCATCTTTACTTGTTGCTTGAACCGAACTTAAATCTTCAACGTAAGTGACTTTGCCCTGATAAAATGCATTAATCTTCATCTCAAGTTTCAGTCCTTCTTCCTGAATCGCCCTGTAGTCCGGAAGTGGCTTTAGTTCCGCTATGGGCGTAGTTACTTTCTGGTCGTAATAGCTGTCTTCGAGTTCCATGAGATTCAGCCGCTTGCAGATTGATTCGTATCTCTCCTGAAGTTTGGGTCCCATGACGCATTACTCACTACTTTGTAGTACTCTTTGATACTTTTACCTTTCTCCACAATCATTTCTTTGATTTTCTTTTCCCATATAAAAAGATCAGAGTCTCAAGATTAAACCACTCGCGCAAACATGTTTCAACGTGCAACACCAAACCCACGGAGCCGGTGATGTCGGTTTTATAGAAAGTGGGTTTAGGTCTTCCTGGTTTTCCATTGGCATCTCTATCTGTCCTTAGATTTTCAGGCTTATGGCTACCGGTAATATTACTGTCTTTTTTTGTAATGTTTGTTTTTTGTTCTTCTGCTAAGTTTATACAAGCATTGATGTTTATGTCTATAGGCTTGCTACTTTCTTGAGTATTTTTGTTGCTTACAATTATTGTACTATTAACTTCTTCTGTTGTGCATGAAGAAAAGTCTTTAGAAGAGTGGGTTGTTTTAATCTGTTGCTGAATAAATGTTGACATATTACCTTTACGTTCTATTGAAGTAAAAACGTCTTCATTGTTTGTTGGTTGAACTGGTGTTGTTCCCTCGAGATGGCTAGTAATAGGTTTTAAGTCAGTGGACAAAGTTAATATTTCAAATGCTTCTTCAACAGTTTTGTTTGCAGTAGTACTAGCATGCTTCGAGGTTTTATTGCTGCTAGTCTCCTTTAAAGTTTCAAGCGGGACATTACTGAGGGATTCACTTGCAAGTTGGTTAATAGATGTGAAATCAATTTCTTCTTCGATCAGGTTTTTAGGGTTACCTCTGCCCAAATCTACCTCTTCTCCGACCATTCCTACACAGTTAATGGATAAAAGTTTGAAATTTGGCATTTCTTCATAGCCACTAAACCACAGAGGACTGGTGAGTAGTTGGTCCTTTAAATATTTTCCTGCTCTATAACATTGATTGCTACAATATTTCTTTCTTTCGGTAGTGTCGTATACTTTATTTAGTTTTGCAGATATGTGATACTGGTGAACGGGTACATTCTTAAGCACACCACTACAGAGGGGATAGCCACAAATCTTGAGAATTGCTCTCTCTTCAACAATATCATCAAAGTGTGACTGGCGTATATATTTTAGCTGAAATTCAAAAACAAAGTTAGTATTTAAACATCGAGCATTGTGAGTTTTAGCTATTTACTACACTGGTGTGCATAGGCCTACGTGGTTTTAATTTTAACTGAACTTACTTAGGACCTATTCCATGCAATGTGTTCGTATTTACATCTTTAATTTGAATTATTATGAGTTAATTGATTATAAATTAATTGCCTACGTTACGTAAAGCCTACATTAGAAACGCATATTATTTTGCAAATACTAAATAAAACACCCACTTTGTCAAGACACTCGCAAATTTACAGGCTGTGATTTCCTCTTCAACCTTGATATCAAAACGCAGTACAGTAATACTAAGAGAAACTGCTGTGCCCAGTTTTATTTGTTTATTTGACCCACTCGGTGTGTGTGTGTGTGCGCGCGAGATCTCTTGTTCATCACTGGACTTTTAGCTCAACATCGACCACACAAAGAGGGAATACTTACATTATCAACAAACCAATCTGAATTCACTGGATTTTCAAGTGTTTTCTCGACAATTTGCAGGGCTTTTGCATTACATTCTTTCTTCTTTTTGAGTGCCTCTTCAAGTTCTCCTTTACTGCAATCAAAAATATATATAAACAACATAGGCCTAGTATAGGCTTAACTGTAATTTAGTATTCATGACTGCCTCTTGTACTGTCTCCATAAACTTTTTTGTGTTTGGTGGCTCGTTGGTCTTGTTGTTAGCGTATCTGCTTCCAATGCAGAAGGTCCAGGGTTCGATTCCCGCCATAGTCAGAAGTTTTTTAACTTTTGATTTGGACATAAGTCCATCAGTTCGTGTCTTAGGAGTTTGTAAACGGTGACTTTGGAGCCGTCCTAGCAACGAAGCACATAATAAATTCAGAGTTGTGCTGAATCGGCCTTGTTGATTCTGGCGTTGATTCGCGGGTGTTCGCACTGTCCATACCACTGATTGCTATATTTCCTATTAAAAAATAACGATCTTTGGTTGGTTATCGCTCACTCGCCGATTGCGTCGGGGCCTACAGGGTTGGCTTGGTCGCTTTGATTTAAAGTCCCCCACTGAAAATCAGTTATATAACTGAGTGGGTAGACTCTAAATACAATTTATTTATTTATTTATTTTATTTTTAATGATTGATCTGAAATAGGTAGGGCCTAAGTCAAATAACAAATCATTATTTTTATTAATTAATAAATTATTAAATAATTATAGGCCTATAAATAAAAAAATATATAAAATTAACCCTTAAGCACTTAAGTGCAGGTCTAGGTTGTAGATTGTCGGTACCGATGTAAAACTAGGACCATGGGTAGGCATAGTAATACTTTTTATGTTTTTATACCAACACTCGGGGTGCTGAAAGTGAAATGGTAAATCGTGTGGCAGTGTGCCGTCAACTGTTTTCAACTGTGAGTGGCTAAGGGTGACTATGAATAAGGATTGTTTTTTAACGGAGCACACTTCAAGGTAATCCTCATCACCCCTCTAAAATTACTTTATAAAATTAATAAAAAAATATTGGTGTGATGCTAATTTTACAAAGGATGACTCTCAATGGGGCGGTATTCTAAGCCCCTGTCTCCTAAGCCCCTGGACCCTTTTTTGGCTTCTAAGCCCCTGTGACCGAAGGTTGTGCTACACGTTGCGAAGCGGGGCTAAGAAGACAAACCGGTCCGGGCTTTAGAAGACTAAAAGTCTTCTTAGGCCCTGTCTCCTAACGCCCGCACGATGTTTTTGTTCGGTCGCACACGTTGCAAGGCGGGCTGTACTTTGCTCGAGGTGAAACCATAAATTCCCAAATGTTGGTGGCTGTGGGTAAGGTATAAAATCTCATGTGAAGTTTTCATACAAGGCTGTGAGAAAGATCTAAAATCTATATTTTCGTGCTATTTGGGCGGATTCTGACCAAACGGGTGGGGCTACAACGTTTATATTTCACATGGACATTAATGTAAGGGTGATGTATTGACTTTTGAAAGAAAAAGTTGAAAAAGTTAGCCAGAATCTATAGAAATAAAGGTTTTAATATTTAACACCTCAAAAAACTCAAATTAAAACCTTTATTTCTATAGATTCTGGCTAACTTTTTCAACTTTTCTTCCAAACGTCAATACATCACCATTACCTTAATGTGCATGTGAAATATAAACGTTGTATCCCCACCCGTTTGGTCAGAATCGGCCCAAATGTCACGAAAATATCGCACTAAAAACCGAAAAAAATCGTAAAAGTACGATATTCATGAGAAATATTTCTTCGATTCCGTATCCGTATCCGTATCCGATTCCGATGCCGTATTCGGGTAGAGAGCGAACAAACAGACAGAAAAAAACAAAAAAAACACACGAGCTAAATTTTTGGGGGGTCGGTGAAATTGAAGTCTTCGCTTCGCTCATCCAAAAATCGATAATAATAAACACTTCAAAATTCGTTATCATTTCTTATGGCTCATGGGAACGAACAAGGTTTTCGTGCGGGCGTTAGGAGACAGGGCCTAAGAAGACTTTTAGTCTTCTTAGCCCCGCTTCGCAACGTGTAGCACAACCGTCGGTCACAGGGGCTTAGAAGCCAAAAAAAGGTCCGGGGGCTTAGGAGACAGGGGCTTAGAAGCGGACACCCTCTCAATTTGGACATTCTCCTCCCAAGCAGACCAGTATACATTGAAGCAAGTAGCTCATTCCTGGCCTTCCCCATGTATTCCAGCTGTAACCGAATCAATTGTAAGGCTCCACAATCAAGGATGTGTTTAAGAGTAGTAGGAGTAGTTTTCAGCATCTCGCAGTTGGTCATATCTCATCTTGCACGCATCTTGATCACCTTGCTTACACAGTGGGCATGTGGCATACTTCTTGATCCCTAGCTATTATCTTCAGGTGTTTGTATAAGAAATCGTGACCAGTGGTGATGCGAAACAGTGCAACCGATGTTCGTCTGGAATAGTTCCTAGCTAAAATGTTTTCTGTTAAAAGTGATCCCCAAGTTTTTTCAACTAGCCTAGGCCCTACAGCAATTTGTCTCTCCTGCATTGATAACCGTTCACTTCTGAATCTGACCATTTAAAAAAATATGCAATAGATAGGGCTTAATGAAATGTCTTTCTGTCATCCCAGCTTGCCAAGGCCCCTATCTGCTTTCTCGTTTCCAGGAATGTAATCAATTTTGAAGACAATCGTTCAACCATTTTGGTAACTTTTTCGATTCTTGGGCCCCAAAAAACACACTTGTTTTTTCATGATTTTTAGTATTGCTAAAAACTATTATTATACCTTCAAAACCTATAGGGATTAGGCCTAACGTTGCTATTTTTGGTTAAACTCCTTTTCGGTTGAAAGTCCTTAGGGACTATATTAAAAATAGAAATGTTAGGCTAAAGGTTTTGTAGGCCTGGCCTAGTTTTTTTTCAAGTAAAAAACAAGTTGTTGTTTTTTGGGGCCCATGAACCGAAGAAGTTCCCCATTTTGTTACGAGGTCATGCAAGATCTGTAGTCAACAATTTGTGACCATACAATCAGTCGATTGAGGACTAGGGTTGCCAACCGGCCGGTTTTTGACCGGCACGCCGGTTTTTGCCTCACTTGGCCGGTTGCCGGTCTATCCCTTCGACCGGCAATAGTGTTGCCGGTTTTTTACGGAATAACCCATTATACTAAAAATAGGCCTATATTAAATATGTACACATAATACTAAAATAAATATTTAAAAACCATCCTAATCATCGTTTCCCAAATCCACTTAATTAGTAACATTGCTCTCTCCACTTCCCCTTGACCTAACCGCCAACCCCCTCACCAGACAGCAAACAAGGCAGTAGGCTGGCCAAAGACTGCCACACTGCACTGCAGTCCACTGTCAATGCCGTTCATACGGGAAGTTTGTGCACGAGTCCGACGATGAAATTGAATCCGCGAAAAAATAAAGTCCAACAAGACTCTCCTTCAAGCAGCAAGATCAACTGCTAAATACTCATTCACGATCAAGAAGTAAACTTGTTAATTGATCATAATTCCTTTAAGTCTGTTAATGCTGTTTACGTAATATTAATTTACTGCTTTGAGAATCGTGATATGACAAATTGAAATTAAGACAAAAAAAATTATTCGTGGTTTATTTGGAATTTATTATCCTTAGGCCTAAATTACTTATGAATAAAAATATGCCCATTGCCTACTCGAATTATGAATACTCGGCATATCAGCGGATGTAATATTATAATCTAGGCCTATTACCTCAGTGACTTTTTTTATTTTTGGTGGTTTTCCAGTTTTGACTGCACAAAAACTACATTGTTTTGGTATCATCCAGCCACCACTTTATTCTAAAACGCACCAAATGCAATCTAAAAAGCTGAATTTCAAAATTTTCCCCTGCTGCGCTATAGTTGGGGGGCTCCGCCCCCAAACCCCCCGTGCTTGGTCCCTTTCCCTTCAATTTACATGGAAGGCCGGTTTTTCCCGTGGTCAGAGTTGGCAACCCTAATTGAGACAGTCCATATTTTGTAGTGTGTGTATGTAATCCGGTACTTCTTCAGTTGGGGTTAGTCAACTGAGGTGAGCCTATACTTTTCCCCTAAAATCGCAGTGTTAATTAAGCGTCTGTCAGACGATCAAGAACTCGCACGAGTTTATTACTATCCTTGTCGCACGACAGACAATGAAGGTAGCAATAACGCCATCTATTGGTGTTCACTGGTCAGTGGTCACGTATTATGGTAGTGGGTTCGATTGGCGCTCGTTAACTCGACTCGCTAGGAATTTGAACAAGCTGTACATTTTTCGGTACTTTTTCGGTTGGTATGGACCGGTTTTTAAACATTTTTTTTTCAATAAAAACACTGAAAAACAACTAGCTACCGGTAAGTAGTTTTGTAACGAAAAGGATTTCGGGTGCGCTCTTATCGATTATATCCTAGAACTAGCGCGGCGCACTGTAGCCAGCGGAAAGTTCGGCTAACCTAACGCAAGTAGTTTTGTAAAACCGGTCCATACCAACCGAAAAAGTTCCCGTTTTTCAAGGCGAGTGCGAGCTCATGCTCGCTGGCTCACCGTCTGACAATGAGGCGGATAAGTTCCATGTAAACGATTGCAGGCCTACTCCCAGAGAGTTACTCGATTTTCTCGATCGTCTCACAGGGGCTTAACCCCAACCGAAGAAGTGCCTTCTGATAACTCACTGTAGTATAAGTTAGGTTATGTATGGCAAGTTTAGGTTAGGCCTAGGCTTAGCCTTCAGCTCTCTCAATAACTTGACTATGAACCTGAAAATATACCTTACCTCATATCATTCACACGCTTTGGCAAACTTTTTCGGTTTGAATTATGCATATTAGCTTGTAAATAGATAAATATAAAATAAAAATGACATGGGTCTTTGATACGGGTTCCATTAATACACAGCCTTGGTGTCATTTGTACACCTTCACCTTGCACTCGTTTTGTTTGGCGGGAAGATGTTTACTGTGTTTAGTATTTACGGACGGCTTCTCGGTTCAAACAGGGCGCATAAATC
>JAMZAV010012596.1:0-14076 GCA_024449915.1 Sweltsa coloradensis | reverse complement strand
ATTTTTTTTTTGGTTTTTTGGGTCCTGTGTGTAGTTTTTCCAGGCGACGGGGGGCGGCACACCCTTTTCCCCCCCCGAAACAACGCCTAAAAACTTTAAAAAGGGGCCAGGTATATCAGAAAAAGGGAAAATGTAAGGGGGAAAAAATATTAAAAAATTTTTTTTTATACTATCTTCTTGGATTGATCAAAACTAAAAAATTTTTTTGTAAAAAAGATTTTTACTGAATTTTTCCATTCCCCCCCCCAATTTTTCCAAATTCCCTTTTTTCATTTTTATCCTCAACTTTTACATTTTTGTAAAATCATAATTTTGCAATTAAATTCACTTGGGAAAAAACTTTTTATTATTTTGGTTTGCTTGTTCACAAAATGTGGGTTATTGTTCTTCAAATGATTTATAGTGGTTAGCGGTAAAAACGACATGAAAAAACTAAACTGCATTTTTTTTGAACCGGTTTCCCGCTTTTTTCAAGTTGTAGGTGGGACCAAAAAGAAATATTTAAGGGTTTTGGGGAGGACTCAAAAATTTTCCTTAAATTCAAAATGGCGGCCATTTTTCAAAACGATGTCCTCAATACAAAAAACTCTTTTGATGTGTAAAAATATATCATGTTTGGTTCGTTTTCGTATTTTCCGACTCAAAAACACGAAATAATGTCAAAATAAAAATCCGGGTAAAATTTTCTAGAAGTTTAACATGTATTTTAGTAGTATTTTCAAAAAACTTTAGTTTGGGGGCCAACGTAAAATCCTTTACACTACCCCTGTAATTGCTTCTAGCTTTAAAAATTTTTATTTTTTAATTTTTAATTTAAAAAACCGACATTCATATTTTACTTATTGGCCAGTTTTGCTGCTCAACCAAAGGTTTCAACGGGGTGGTTTAATTATTGTGCTGATTAATATGCCTCTTTTTGAATAGGGTTTTGGCACTTGGCTCGTTGAAGTTGGTACCCAAAAGATTTTTTTAAGTTGGGGAAAAAAAAATTCCCTTCAAACCCCAAGATGGGGCGATTTTTGGAATGTTCCCCTTAGTAAAAAATTCTTGCAGTTTTTCAAATTCATCTTGTTTGGGGGGTCTTTTCTTTTTGTAAGTGCCCCTCAAAATACAAAAATATTTCAATTTTAAAAAAAAATAACAAAAAACTTGAAAATTTGAGTATTTTGTAGAATTTAAACTCAAACTAGGTTTACTGGCCCGTGTTTACTTTGTGACGTTGACTTGTTAAGAGGGAGTCGCGAGGCGGCTCGGAGACGAGTTTCAAAACTCATTTTTCTTTTTTTCTTTCTTTCGGGTAAAGGGTTTAAATTACGTGGGGAAAAATTTCACACGAACTTTTATAAAAAAAAATGTATGAGACCGTACGCGTATTTCCAAAATTTAAATTTCATTAATTTTAAATACACAAATCTTTTAAAAATCTCGTAATTTACTAAATTTTGGAGAAACTTGGGGAATTTATTACAAGTGTACGATTATTTAAACGCTTTTTTTTGAATACTGGTTCAACGTCAAATAAATGTGAATACAGGAAATTTGGGTTTCATCGTAATATAAAGGGTTTTGGTGATAATTTTAGAATTGAAATCCATGTTTTGGATTTCACATTTTTTTTCCGCGTTTTGGTTTATGTCTAGCAATGGCCCCTTTTTGGCTCATTTTTGAAACAGGTGTGGATATCTACAAAAAAGTACTTCATTAACATGCATGCAAAATTTGGAATGTTTTACCAATGTTAGCATAAATCATAAACACCTGCAGGGGCCCCAATTTTCAGAACGACTGGGGGGCTAAAAACTTAGACAAACTATGGCGTAGAGCAGGGGCGGATTGGGGTGTTTTACTGGTGAGGCAAAAATTAATATCCCGGAGGTGTATATGGCGACCACCGGGGGGTTGGGGGGGCAAAGCCCCCCAACAAAGCCCCGCAGAAAAAATTTTTTTGAAAATGGGTTTTTAGAGTGCTTTTGGTGCGTTTTAGAAAAAAGTTGGGGGGCTGAAGCAACCAAAAAATGTATTTTTTGTGCAGTAAAAACGGGAAAAACCCATAAAAAAAGTGAGTCACAGAGGTGATAGATTATATTCATCCCCGCTAGGGTTGGCACGGGGGGGCTTTGCGGTTTTTTCGAATCACCCCTACTACAATTTTTTGTCAATTAAAAAAAATAAATTTTGGGAAAATATACCATTCAATTTCGTATGTTGTGGATGCGCAAAAAAAACTACCGTTTGGATAATTTGTGGGGGGTGAAAGCTCCTACAAAAATCTATCTGTGGGTGTTTTTGGCCCCCCTTTGCCCCCACGGAGCTTAAAAAATTGAATAAATGACTTTTTTCCGCACGAAAATCGGCTTTCCCCCTTTGATTTTAGCAAATGGGGGCTGCGCATAGGTAACAAAGTCAAACTGACCCCTTAGCACTAAGATTTTCACGCAATACTTTTTGTGACACGTGTCTGCTTTTTAAATCCAAGGCAAGCGTTCTGCCAAGAGAGAATGTGTGAAGTTAGTAAAAAACGCGGATATGAAGTAAAAATTTCTTCAAAAAGAAAATCAAAAAACCTTTTTCTTTACATAAATACCCATCAATTAGCGATTTTTGTAAAAGCAGTATTTAATTTGTAAAAATGGACGTATCATTTAAAATTTTGGCTCAAATCGTGTTCTCGGTCAAATTATATGAATTTACACCAAACATATATTTTTATCATTTTTGAAAAAAATTTTTTTGGGCAAAGGTCATTTCCAAAAAAGCCGCCATCTTTGGTTTGAAAGAATTTTAAAGCCCCACATCTTAAAAAAATCTTTTGGGTACCAGCTTAAAAGAACAAGTGCCAAACCGTGTTAAAAAAGAGCAGATATTAATCAGCACAATAAACATTAACCCCCCTTTTGAGCACCTAGGGTTTCCCGGACTGACTGGCCAAAAAGTAAAAAAATGAAAGCGGTTTTAAATTAAACATTTAAATCATAAAAATTTTTTTCAGAAGCTTTATAGGGGGGAGGGTAAAGGTTTTCTATGTCGGACCCAATCTCGAAAATTTTTTTGAAAATATACAAAAGATGTTAAAATTCTAGAATTTCACCGGTTTTTATTTTTCGTTATTTTGGTTATTTGAGCGGAAATATACAAAAAGATCCAAAATGATTTTTTAGAACATCAAAAAAATTTTTTTTTTTGAGAACACGTTTTGAAAAAGGCCGCCATTTTTAAATTTAAGGGAAATTTTGATCCTCCACATCCTTAAAAAATTACTTTGGGCCCCCTACAAATGTACAAAACGGCAAAACCCTGTTCAAAAGTGCGTATTATTTTTGGGACCGCTACTTTTCCCAGGAAATTTTAAAGGAAAAATAGCGGAAAAAAATGAAACACAGTAAAAATTTTTTCCCAAAAACAAGTTGGGGAGTTGTTTAACATACAAAAGTCCCCACCTGTACCCGTGAGTTCCCTTTTAAAAATGACCTTTAAAAGACCCCCATAAACGTTTTTTTAAGTTTATCTCGTAAATGGTGGAAATTAGAAAACAATGTTTCAAACAAATTAAAGTTTCCCTTACTAAATTTTTCACAAAAAAGTTTTTATCCATTTTTTTCACCCCAAACATCCTTCCCCCTTTAAAAACCAGGATTTAAAAATCAACTTTTAAATGGAAATAGTGAACCGAGGAAACAAGGGAAAAGTATGGCTCTCTGGCGCGCGAGTGAGGAACTAGAAATCGCAAATTTCACCAGCTCGTGCGATATCGCAACTCAAAGCAAAAATTTGGTCAACTTCCACGCACGCAAGTCAAAGGGTTCCTATTTTATTTTTGACATGATATCTAATTCGCAGTGCTAGCCGCCCCTGACATAAAACAAAAACATATATTAACATCTCAAAATTTTGATAATAGTAGGGTAAAAGAAACCTACCCACATTAAGGGCCTAGCTCTTAGAGACCTGAGCGTATTATTGTGTTTAAATTTTACAATTATAACCCATTCCTCCTCGGTTGGGAAAACCCATTTTCTTTTAGTGTCACTATGAAGGAAACAATGGGTTGCGATTTTAAATAAAAACATTAGAGTCCACTAGATACTTATGCTAAACTAGCACTTAAGGTATAGTGGACCCTGACAACAAATAAAAAAATAAAACAGCCCCGACACAAAGTTGCACAGGATGGATGCGTTGTTTTTCCCAAGGTCGTGAACTACCTGCAGAACAAAGCAGTATCTCGCAAAATCGCAAAAGCAATGCATGCATCGCATCGAACGCAAAGGCCTCTTAAAAATAAAAATAAAACTATGAACATGCCAGTGACTAGGAAAACTGCTGTGGCAACATTGACATATCCGCATGAACAAAGCAATTGGGCAAACCATAACAATTTTTGGGCCAGAATTTAACAAATTACCTATTATAAAAACTGAAACTAAAATGTTCAAAAATAAAAGAGAAGTGAAAAATGGATCCCCCAAATGGGTTAAAAGGAAACAAATAAATTTTCAAATTGGGTAATGAAAATAAAATTATTTAATTTTTTTTCTTGTTAGTGTTAAAACCAACCAAATACAAAAATTTTTAAAAAAAAAAAGGAGCCCAAATCTCCCTTCAAAAGTCTCCGGCTGTGAATGCTGTGAGTTAAAAGTTGAGCCAAGTTTTTTAAATTCTTTCTCCCTTTTCGTTTTTTAAAATAAGAAAGATCATTTCGCCTGTTGACGAGCGCCAAGCCAACGATTTTTGTGGTAAAAAAGAAAAATTTTTTAAACTCGAAATCATAAAAAAGGTTGGCATGAACCAAATTCAATGGCCAAGGCAATTTTTTTTATGATTTCGATTTTAAAAAAATTTACTTTTTTACCAAAAAAAATCTTTGGGCTGGGCGCTCGTCAACAGGCGAAAGATCTTACTTTTTTTAAAAGCGAAACTAGGGAGAAAGAATAAAAAGTTTGGCTCAATTTAATCTCACGCTTTCACAGCCGGAGCTTTTGAAGGAGAGCTTGGTGCCGTTTTTTTTTTTAAAATTTTTTGTTTTTGGGGTTGGATATTACATCTTTTTTTGTTCGTTCGCATCAAGGTGTGAATGTTTAAAATTTGGTGAGTTAAAAGTTTTTTTTTTACTTTTTTGGGCCCCCCTCCCCCCCAAAGATCCCCTTAAATAAATAATAAAAAATAAATTTTTATTTACAGACAAACCCCTCAGTTATATAACTGATTTTCAGTGGGGGATTTTAAAATCAAAGCGCCCAACCCAAACCCCTGCGGCCCCGACGAAATCGCAAAGTGGGGGCGAAAACCCAACCAAAGATCGATATTTTAATGGGGGAAATATATCAATCAGGGGTAGGGGACAGTGGAACACCCGCGGATCAACGCCAGAATCAACAAGGCCGTTTTCAAAACAACTTGAAATTTTTTATGTGTTTTCGTTGCTGGACGGCCCCAAAAGTCACCGTTAAAAACCCCTAAGACAAGAATGATAGACTTAAGCCCAAACAGAAGTTAAAAAACTTCTGATTTGAGCGGGAATCGAACCCCCTGGCCCTCTGTTTGGAAAGATCGTAACAACAAGCCCAAACGCACACATAAGCATAGATATTATAATGGTTAAGACTGTTTAATTCAAGCTTGTATACAAATTACTACGCCTGAGTAATTACGCGTTTTGATTTGCAGAACGGCCCCAAAGTCCCGTTTAAAACTCCAAGACAAGAACTGAAGATTTAAAGCCCAAATCAGAAGTTAAAAAACTTCTGATTTTAGGGGGAATCAAAACCCCGGCCCCGTTGCTTTGGGAAGCAGAACCTAAAAAAAAGCCCAAGCACTAGCAAAGTCTAGATATTTTTAATGGTTAAGAGCATTTTTAAATTTCAAGTTTGTATACAAATTACTACGCTGAGAAATTTACGCTTTTTGATTTGCTGGACGGCTCCAAAGTCACCTTTTACAAACTCCTAAGACAAGAATGATAGACTTAAGCCCAAATCAAATTTAAAAAACTTCTGACTTTAGGGGGAATCGAACCCTCCCCTTCGCTTTGAAGCAGATACGTAACAAAAGCCCAAAACGATAGCATAAGCATTGTTTTTATAATGGTTAAGAGCATGTTTAATTTCAAGTTTGTAAAAATTTACTACGCCCTGAGAAATTTACGCTTTTTTGTTTTTTGTTTTTTGTTTTTGTTTTTGTTTTTGTTTTTGATTTTGATTTTGTTTTTGATTTTGTTTTTGTTTTTGTTTTTTGATTTTGATTTTGTTTTTGTTTTCCCCCCGGCCCAAATTCCCCGGTTTTTTTTTATATGGGTACTTGAGTGGGGCCCAAGTTTCAAAGTTCTAAGATGAACCGTTTTTGGTATAGCGTTTTATTCATAAGAGTACGGAATTACCTACTTTGATAATTTTTTTTTTTTTTTTTCGGATCCGTTAACCAATTTTGCTTTCCATATTCAAAAGTGATAAAGAATGAAGATATCAAAATGTATTCCACTTTTGAAACATCCATTGTAGCGTTTTCTTTGAAGATTATTTTTAAAGTTCAGATATGTTTTTTTATTTTGGGCCCATGGTCATCCCCAAAATTTAGCCCCTGGTTTTGGATGCAAGATATTTTAATGGTTAATAGATGTTAAATTTCGTTTGTACAAATTTCCCCGCCTTGGTAATTTCGCGTTTTTATTATCATCAAATTTTGATTTTCTTTCCGGTCCCTTTTTCCCGATTTTGGTTTTGAAAGCAAAAGGCAATGCGCTGAAAATACACCAAGTGTGGTCCAATTCATAGTTCTAAGATTTACCCTTTTTTTTCTGTAGGTTTAAAGAACTCTCCCCGGGAACTGCCACCCACCCCCCCACCACCCACCCAAACCCCCAGCACCAGCCACCACCAGCTTTAAAGGGAAATTTTTTTGATGTTGAGAGCCCTTTTTTAACACGAACGAGTTGTCGGATCGGGTTTTTTTTTTTTTTTTTTGGTATGTATGGACCCCATACCAGGTCATATACCGATTTCAAGATTGTAATCTTTCGGGGCGGGGGTGTGCAGATAGCTGAAAAAAACCCCCAACTCTTGTAGGTGTTTTAGGGGCCCGGGGTTCGGTCGCCTAAGCATCGCATCGCTTTCTGCCGGGCGACGACCGTCGCCCAGATAAAATTAAAATTATACTAGTATAAATTTTAAAAATTTTACCAACTATAGTAATTATTTTCCCCCGTAAACTTTTTTAGGATTAGACTTCATAGAATATAGATTTAAAAAATGACTGACGCTAGAAGACCTCTTAGCGGATGCCTTTTTTAAAATAGTGTTGTATACCGTACTTGACCCAAAAAATAGGCTAAGGTAGGCACTATAAATTTATTTTATTTTTTTAATAAATCATTTTTATAATTTTATTTAATCACTACTTAACTAGACTTTTTCTGTTTAAATTTTTTATGTATACCCTGAGACCTAAATAAACTCAACATAAATTTTCCGTCCATCTTTACCATAATAGTAAATTTTAACATTTTCTGTATTATGCTCGACACAAGTCTAGCTTAGGCAGCCCTTCTTTACTATTTTAGAATACCCTTTTTAATTTTAAAGATTTTTTAGTAAGTAATTATTTCTCCTTCTTAAAAGTTAAATGTAGGGTTTTTAGAGAAGAAAAAAAAATATATTCTATTCATTTCTATTTAATTCACCTTTGGGATGAAAAAAATGGCGCTCATGGTTTTAAATATAAAAGAAATATTGGTTGATAAGAATGATTGTATAAAAGTTAGGTTTTATGGTTTTATGGGCTATACTTAGCGGCAATTTTACACACAGTTTCCTGTTTATGTTGGTACTACTTAAAAATAACGACAATTTTAGAGCGGACGGTGGAGAGCACCAAATTTGTTGTTTTTTAAATAATTTTCCGTTTCAAAGACAGTATACAAATAATACTTATAAATGGATCAACCCTTTTTTTTGTAATTAGTCCCCCCCCCCCCCCCCCATGAACCCTTTCTCTGTTATGGACTCATACGTCCATGTGCGCCGCCTGCTATGTTTTATGGACGTACTAGATACGTTGAGCAATTACTGAAGTCGTAATTCAAACAACTATTTCTACGATTTTTTTTTAATTTTGTGGGAAATTTTAAAATTCGAAAATTGGAGATTTATTTGAAGTAATGTATCTTTTTGATTCTCTACCCAAATTTCTTTTTTCATTTATTATTTTTTCATACTTTGACCAAATTTTTAAAAAAATATTTCTGCAAAAAGTTGACTAAAAATTATATATTGTGAATTTAACTTCTGTTTTAACCAGGGGTTTTAACCCTCTATTTTTGTTAACATTCATTTTTTTCACCAACGTTAAAGTTAAATTAATACCCACCGATATGGTAATAATTTGAACAACATTTGTGAAATAATTTGCTAGCAATAACATCATTATATTAAATAATTTGTTATTGTACCATACCATATTTTATTTTGCTTCAAAATAAGTGCTTTTCCCATGAATGTGAAATAGAATTTCAATGAAAGATAATACATTTTTGTACTATGCCTAAGAGCAAAATTGAATACAGTAAAGAAAATAAGGTAATGCTATGTAGGGCCTACCATAAAACAGAGAAAAATTTACCAAACAATTATTGCTAAACTTTATTTTGCTGTTCCAGCAATATTTCGGTAAATTTAACAGAACAGGTATGCTGGAAACAGCAATACAATTATTGCTAACTCTAAAATAAAGAATCCAGCTGATATTTCGCTGCAACAGCAGAATATTTTGCTAGTTGGTACTTAGCGAAAAATTCTGCTCCTGCAGCAAAATATTATGCTAAATTTACCGAACGTTTTGCTGATTCGAATGTAGCGATATGTATTGCAAGCTACCTCGCGAGACCTGCGCGAGATTTGACGAGATAGCTTACAGTGCGCACGCCACGGGGAAAGAAATAGAAAAAGTGAAGCACCGAGCATCAAGCATGGCCGTTTACTTGCCAGTTACCTACCTATGACTGTGAGGTTTAACAACAAAGTAGTTGCAAATAATAAAGGTATGTATAATACAACATGTGATTATATAGTACAATTTTTTTATGTATGATACCTAATATGTACCGTGCTGATAAACTCAGAGAAATAGCTAATTACAAAATTACAACTTCGTTGCAGATAACGAGACAAACAACGGAAGGCGGGCAAGACTCAAGAGTTACAGAAACTTTGAAGCAAACTATACAACCATTTGTCATTGTCGGAGGAAAAAAAAGGAACAATGCCGTCGTGTGTTTTTTTTAAATTTGAAAACTCTCGCGTGTATATTTTTTGAATTTTTTGGTGAAAATAATTATATTTTTATAACATTGTGATATTTTAATAATTTGTTTTGCCAAGAACGAGCGACATCTTGTCCCAAGCCAGCAGAATGTTTTGCTGGGATTACAGAACATTATGCTGGTACAGCAGTATGTTTTACTGAACCAGCGGAACGTTCTGTAATCCCAGCAAAACATTATGCTAACCTGCAGAATATTCTGCTACCCAGCGAAACGTTTGGGAATTCCAGCAAAAACATTATGCTGGCCAGCAAAACGTTATGTAAACCCAGCAAAACCATTTTCCTAAAGTAGCATAATGTTTTGTAAATATTAGCAATACTGTTTGGTGTTTTCAGCAAAATGTTTTTCTTGTCCATATAATAGCAAACGTTTTGCCCGCTGGTGCAAAACGTTCTGTGAATTCAGCAATAATTTTGTAAATATTTTTCTTGTGTAGTTCAGTTGTTTTCATCTATTAACATTTAATTTAGTTTACGTAGCCAAGCTAACAGCAAATGTTGCAACTTACAAAAATTTAAAAGAGGAAGTTCAACGGTTATTGAGAAACGATTCGTTATGATCGGTAAAATAAGTGATTGCCGAATTGTATCAAAATTATCAATCAATGCACAAGTGAAAAATGCAGATAGATGTCTTATTTTTTGTTAATTTTTATATTTTAAAAAGGAAAAGAGGTGAAAAAAATTAATATAAATACATTTTCTATTTCACTTCTTCAAAATATTGGAAAGAAATCTAAAAACAGTCCGACGTTTTCTAAAAGTAAATGTCTTTGTTTTTGGTACCTGCTGTCCCCCAAACCTCATCATGTTGTCCCTGACCAGTAGCGCTCCCCCACTATCGCCCTGACACGAATCGACCCCGCCTCTTGTGTTGCCAGCGCAGAGCATGTTTCTAGTGAGCTTCGACATCTCGTAGTCCGTCATGAGACACTGGGCATGTGTCAGGATGGGGACGTGCACAGCTCTTAGAAGAGCCGAGGAAGAGCCGTTCTCTTTCACAGCCCCCCACCCTGCCACCACACCGACGCTGTGTTCAAACTCTTCGTCTGGAAGAAGACGGGTCAGCCAGATTTATTACGGAGTTTTATATTTTTATTTACTGTTTTTATTTATTTATTTACTCTATCCTATTCAGTTATTAAAATTACAGAGGGAGGCAGTAATTAAATTACATAGGTAGAAACTTTCATCAACGTCAAAACAGTTAAAGCTATTTCAAAACCACTAATTTTATTAGCTAGTGAACTAACCCCAAGCAATTAAGATGAACTAATTTCCTTCAAAGTCCACGAAATATGTACGAATAGTTGGCTGATTAAAAAAGAACATTTGTAGGGTTAACATAATTTTTTTATTTTTTTGACTGGTAGGTACTTAAAACCAAACACACATTCAGCCGATATTTTAGAATAACTGGTTAGTAGCCCTATTAGTAGAATGTTAGTGAAGTGTAAAGTTAAAGTGTCAGCGAGACTTTTATATTGTGCAGGACACCTTCATATACAACGAACTTGAAACCATAAGGGTAAAATATGTATATATCGGACAATGTCTGATACACTTTTTTTGTCAGATGGTATAAATACCAGTTTTTTTCGTTTGTATGCACTGGAACAAAACACATCTTGCTAGTTGCTACGTTTGTTATAAATATAACAGAACAAAACTTAATTCTTTAAATGTACACGTTATGCAATTAAGTATAGTATATCTGTAACTGGGTTAATAATGACATATTGTGATTACATCATTCAGTTTAAATTAAAGCACCCAAGTAATTTATCTGTGAGTGGTAGCTCAGTATTACTAAAACTTTGTAAATAATAAATATGATATATGCTTTTGCAGTTTTGATGGTATTAAAAAGTTTATTTATATATTACAATAGAGTTGCTGTTAAAAATTTTATTTTATGTATTATTTATCGATGAGTTAAAAATATCTGAAAGAATGTAATTGTATGACTATGTTTTTAAATTATTAGTACAATATTGTAGTTTGAGAAATATTAATAGTATGTATTATTGATTTTAGATCATAGATGTTGTTAGGAGATCGTACTTTGTATAAACTTTAAATAATAAATGTAATGTAATGTATGTATGTATGTATGTATGTATGTATGTATGTAGTATGTATGTATGTATGTAGTTGTATGTATGTATGTATGTATGTGTATGTATGTATGTATGTATATGTATGTATGTATGTTTTTTATGGTATGTATGTATGTATGTATGTATGTATGTATGTATGTATGTATGTATGTATGTAGTATGTATGTATGTATGTATGTATGTATGTATGTATGTATGTATGTATGTATGTATGTATGTATGTATGTATGTATTATGTATGTATGTATGTATGTATGTATGTATGTATGTATGTTTTTTATGTATGTAAGGGAAAACCTTATTTCAGTACAATTTAAATTTTTTGTACTGCTATCAAAAAATTAATAATATATTCACTGATTAAGCATTAAAAAAAGAACAAATGCTAAAATTAGTTTAGTCTACCTCCATTACTATGATTTGTATCAAGTTTCAAGTAAAAAGGCACCCAATTGATTGATTGGATATTGCTTAACGTCCTCATATTTATGCAACTGGCTAATCGAGACGAAGGGTGGGACGTAAGGGGACAAGGGGGACAAGGGGTGGACAACTGGACAGGCCTGTGCTGGTCAGAACCAGCCACAAGCGTATGGGAGGGCGAGGGCAGGGGTTCCCCCACGTCGTGGTCGTCTCCGTCTTGTGTCATCATCCGTCCGTGTTGTCATTGTCGTCGCCGTCGGGGAAGTAGTCAAAGGGAAGGGGTTCCCCGACGACGACCCAGAGCTCGCCATTAGTTTCAGGGAGTGAGACTCCCCTATTCACGGGCCAAGCCACGAGAAGGTTGCGAGTTGGAATTTGAAGCCCCCCCCCCCAAAAAAAAAAGTAATTCACCTGGTGGTGGCAGACATGCGGGTGCCAGGCCTGCGCGGAATACAACGGGGTCGGTCAAGCGTATCAATGCCAGGTCGTTCTCAAGGCTGACTCTCCTTCTAAACCAAGGGTGAGGAATGACCTTAGCGACAGGTCGAGACTCCACCATCGTCTCGTTGGTAATCGCCTGGTTGTGTTCCGACAGAACCACGCGCATCCCTCTGTTGCGTTGCGAGCTGAAACCCGTTGTGCCGTGAGAGTACACTGTACTAGTTAAAGGAGTATTAGACCTTATCAATTGACAGTTGACACAGTAGAAAAATAAATAGATTTCCTTTGATCTTGTGGAGATACTCAAGGGTTTGATTTTTGTAACTGGGGCGTTCGGTTTTAGACTTTTAGCTCAATTTGGTAATAACCATAAGGGTGATATACCGAGGAACATAATATTTGTGTGTAAATTTATGTACCACATGAAGACATTACATTCTAATATTGTAATTTTTGATTGGTGTTTGCTCCACTACGATTGATTCATGACGGATTTTGCTGTAAATGTTAACACTGTGCAGTGTGCACCCACAAATTTGTTCCCGGTTGTTGGATGAGCGAAGCGAGCGAAGCGAAGATTCCATTTCACTACACTGGAAAAAAAATCCGGAATGTTTTTTTTTTCTTTTTTTCCCCCCCGTATTTTTGTCTGTTTGTTAACACGATTCCGGCTAATATAAACCGATACTCCAATTGCGATGAAATTTTCTGGAGGTCTTCGAAATCTCTGAACTTAGAACTGCCACGTTTTTTTTAGCGCAATCGAAAAATTATTTCTCATTAAAATCGCAATTTTACGATTTTTTTCGATTAAAAAAAAATCGACTTATAACACCTAGTCTACATGCTTTATCCGATTGTAATGATTTTTTTACAGATCCTTAATTTTATGAATTAATTTCTTCGTGTGAAATTTGAGCGCAATCGAAACATTATTTTTTTATGAAAATCGCAATTTTACGATTTTTTAAAATTTGTAAACATTCTTTGACTTATAAGTAACACCTACATGCTTTATCCGATTGTAATGATTTTTTCACAGAACCTTAATTTTATGAATTAATTAATTAATGTGAAATTTGAGCGCGATCTGAAAATAAATTTCTCATGAAAATCGCAATTTTACGCTTTTTTCGTTTAAAAAAACATACGCTCATCCAACAACGCGCATGAAAAGTGTTGCGAAGCTTCCTAGTAATTAAAAATGTCAGCGAATCGGTTCAGTGGTATTGACCTGTGCACAACGAAAATGCATGTAATCACAAACCTGGACATATTATGTACCTGAATGAAACATTAGGCCTACTATGGGATCTTTGGTTCAGAAAATTTCAAGTTCCCAATAATTTTCAGTTGGAGAAAATCTGCCATCTTAAAAAAAAGCCCACGCCATCATGCCACCTCCCGCGATCTGTTATTTGTTTTTCAAGACCTTTAAATTGCTATAACAGTTGTATGGGAATTCGAATTTCCTAAATTAAAATCCATGTTTTAGATTTTCCGTTTTTTTTCACGGCTCTTTTCAGGAGCCTCAAACATTAATACACTTTAAAGATGTGTAGTTAAAAGGAGATTTAAGAAAAGAGTTTTGTTGCAGAATTCATTATAAAAAATTCACGCACGTACATTCACATTCACATTCATTTACATATTCACCTTCACTTTCAAATATGTATTTTGGTCTCAAAACGCATATTAGGCGTATACGAATGAACCATTTTTAATAAAGTTCCTTAAGACAACACCAATAATTTTAGGTTCCTCCGCAACCCTTCCGAAA